>PVJD01005162.1:0-120470 GCA_004026545.1 Mormoops blainvillei | reverse complement strand
TCTTGGAAGTAGCTGAGGAGGGGTTTAGGTTTAAGTGTAAAGGCTTGTTTTTGCCTGGTAAGCCTGTTTTCCATCCTTAAATTCAGAGATTATATCTCTGCCTTCTCTTTCGCCCCGACCTTGTCATATCTAACACGGAGCTGCCCCGGCTGCGCGCTGGGTGAAAGTCGCCCCAGCTCACTGGCAATCCTTCCGCCCCCGCCCCCCCCGCAGGTGCCCTGACCTCTACACAAAGGCAGAGACGAGCAGAAGCTGCACCTTGTTATCTGGAGGATCTGTGGTCTTCAGAACGCAGGAATGTCAGCCAGAGGGGACAAGCAGGATCTATCACTGTCACACATGAAGGCCTTTTCTTCTTCTTGCAAACTCAGGGCTTTTCAGATCTTGAAGGCTGATCAGAGATAGAGCACGGCGATCGCTGACTTAACTCTCGGCTCGCGGGGAGGCGAGGCAAAGAGAGGTACCACGCATAAAATAAAGTATACATCTCTTTCTGGGAAGATAAAACATAACTCTTGGTACAGGCAGCACAATAAAAGCCCTTGGAGAACAGAGCAGATCTTTGTCAGGAATTGTATCTCATTTAGCACCATTGTTTCGCTGTGTTCCTTTCAGAATGAAAGCAATTCATCTTGCCTTTGTTTCAGGTTGCCTTTTAGTTTTTCCTTCCACAGCAATTTCTCTTCCATTAGGAGGCAAGCCCTTTTTCCTTTTCCCTCTCTTCACACACAGGGCATCCGCGACGTGTTTACGCTCACTCTCCCAGTCCAATTCGGTGATTCTCCCCCCGCCCCCCACTTCGTCAAGTAGTGATTCAGGTCATACAGACAATACTGCTGTGAAGTGGACTTAAAAAAAAACAATTTAACGATCCCGTTCTTTGAGAGTGTGTGTGTGGAGGGTACAAATACCGCCGTCATTTCTTTGCACGGGGAGTATTTGTGAGCCCCTGCTAGCATCTTTGCACTCGCGAGGACACGAAGTAGTCGCTGTTCGAGGTAGATGGTGTATCAAGCATGCAACTGAGAAGAGGTTACACCAAAAACCATTCATTATAGTGTGGAAGTAAAAGAGCAAAATGGCGAGATATCCCAAGGGCAAATTTTGAGGCTCTGTTCCTTGCTTCTGGAGAAAGAAGGATAAAATTTGTAACAAACATTTATGCTCCATTAATAATTTTATCAGAAGTCTTTCTGGAAAAAACAACAACAAGTAGTAACACTGATATCTTCTTGGAGCCCCTATGTCTGACAGGTGCTACAAATATTTCCTTTCACCTTCCAGCAGCCTGACTAAGGTACAAGGAACCGTGGTTCACAAAAATTGAGTGAATTTCAAAAATCTGTGTGAGTCCCAAGTAGCAGAGCTTGATTTCAATCTCTGATCTCTTGACAATATAGGAGAATGTCTGGTATGTAGAGAGGTGGACCCATGCTGGCAGGCCAGTCCGGTTTTACCAGCAATAAGTGACAAATGCTTCCTGTATTTGAACTCTTCTGGGAGACTCTTCCCAATCCTTGCCCCCCCTCCCCAGGTACCCACAGGAAGTGCCTGGGCCTCTGAAGGCTGCCCGGCCTGGACAGTGTATTAAACCAGCGTGGCAAAGCTATGGCACTCCCACCTCCAGGGTAGGTGAGATCAGGAAGAGGCTGTTTTCTGCATTGCTCTGAAGGACGGAGCGCTGAGAGCGTGCAAGGCCTCGTGTGGGAGGTCTGGGGCCGCAGCTCCACGCCGAGGTGACCAGTAAGCTCCTCTGGTTCTCTCCGCGCTGGTCGCTTGGCCTTACGACTTCCAGAGCCTCTGGCAGATAGTAGAGAGGAGCTATGTATCCTAGACACGGTCCCTTCTAGCCTGTCACACCTTCCCTTTCTCCTCTGGACTCCCACAGGCATCTGGTGCTCTACCAGAGCCCCGGAGGCTGCGGTCTCCCAGGTCAAGCTTTGGCCCCAGGGATCTCACTCACTACTTTGAATAAAATAATAATATAAGAATATAAATATTATATACACATACACATATATTTTATTTGGAGCCATGTATTATGCATAAACATATAGACATATATTCTTCAAATAAATTCTTGTGCGTATGCATGTTTTTCAAAGCCATATATACGTATATAACACACACACAAGCGCGCGCGCACACGCGCGCACACACACACACACAAATCTTGAATTTTAACTTTTACCGTGGACCTCTTTCTTGAACTCCAGGCTCATAAATCCAACTGTCTCCTCAAGTTCTCCATAAGGAAGTTTAATAGAAGTCTGAAACTGAACATGGTCCAAGCAGAACTACTGTATCTCCCTCAAAGATATCAATGCTCATCCCAAACTTTTTTATTGCTTTCAGAGGCACCACCATCATCTACCTGGCTGCTCAGACCCAAAATCTGAAAATTCTGTTTTTCTTTCTTCCCCCAAACACTTTTCATCCCGTCCACGAATCAGCCCTGAAACACACCCAGAATGTAACCGCTTCTCACCATCAGCATTGCTGTTGTCCCGCTCCAAGCAAACTGCTGGCTGGGCTCCCAGTTGCCACACCCTCCTCCCCTCCACACTCCTCACAGCAGGAAACAGGGCCTTTCTAAAGCCTTTAGTGACTCACATCATTCCCCTCACTAAAACCTCAGATGGTTTTCTGAGAGCAAAAGGCAAACTCCTCACCATAGCCCTGAGACCCTCCATCCCCTGGACCCCACTTCTGCCTGCCAGCTCATCTTCCTCATCACCTACATCCAGGTGCACTGACTGGTTTTCTATTCCTCAAAACATTAATCCTGTATCTTTCCGAGGGCCTCTGGGGCTTCTTTCCCTCCTGCCTGGAACCCTGCCACAGATTGTGGTGGGACGTTTTCATCTTTCAGAGTTCAATTCTGTCGTTCCCTGCGAATCTCCCCAGCTCTGCCATCTGAAACAACTTTTTTGACCCCAGCGCTGACCAGCCCTTCTATCTCTGCCACAGTTCTCTTCATAATCTTTGTCACACTTGCGTGTACCAGAGAGAAACAGTCTTTCCCCCTTCTTTCTGTACCTGTGAGTTCTCTTTCCTCTATATTTTCATCTTATGAGTTTTATAGTTTTAGTTCTTATATTTAGGTCTTCGATTCATTTTGAGTCAATTTTTGTATATGGTGTGAGGGTCCATGAGTATTCTTATCTAGTTTCCCCAGCACCACGCGTTAAAAAAGAAGGTTGTTTCCTGATGAATTGTGTTGGCACCCTACTGAAAATTGTGTGCCTATGATGAGGGTTTATCTCTAGGCTGTCCCTTCTGTTCCATTGGTCTGCGTGTCTGTCTTCATGGCCCATCAGCTTTCACTACTAGAAGGAAAATTTCTTAAGGGTAGGTGCTGAGCCTGGCTCTCTATAGCCAAGCCCCTGGCACCGAGGCATTTGATGAGTTTCCGATGGCTGGCTGGGTTTGTCTCCCGCTCTTTCCTTCACACGCTGGATGGGCTCCTGCTCAGCCTGGGACAGGCATGCCACCCTCACAGGCAGCCTGGCTGAGGTACTCCTCTTCCTTCATCTTTGGCTTGGGGGGGCTCCCTCCCTTCCCTTTGTTAAAACCGATCTCCACCTCTTCTGGGTTAATTTGACTTTGTCTTAACACATTCTGATTCTATTTATAATCGGTGGCTGTGCATCCAGCATTTTTTCAGTCTGCCACTCCCCTCTTCCAGGTGTCATCCCCGGCCAGTGTGTCTGGCAGTGACATACCATGGCATGTGTGTTCCTGCTCTCCTTGGAGTTATGTCCAGCAGACCCTGTTTGACCTCCACAGGGGACACACTCCCCTGCTTCCTGGAGCCGCCATGCTGAACTTGAACCCCTGCGTCTCAGATGCACGGGCAAACAAAGGAAAGCTAAGCCATGCTCTGCTCTAGCCTTGTCTAAGTCATGTTGAAAGACCATCCTGTTTTTTGTTTTTCTTTCCAGACTGCTAAATAAGGCCCCAGTAATGGAGGGAGGGAATCCAGAGGACAGGCACACAGCATTACATCATCACATTGCCTACACTGATGCATTTTCAAGAGCAGCAAACTCAATTAGCTCGTTGGTAATAGCTGGAGCAGCAGTGGGACTCTCACGGCAGAACTTGGTGTTCTGAGGGAGGACACGGAAAACAAATGAGAGCGCAGCTCACCTGCGGAGCCCCAGCAGACTGACCCAGAGTCACAGCTCAACGCCAAGTGTGCACCACTTGGAATGATGTCGAACTGCTACTTATAGTTCATTTGTTTGATATATATTTAAATCTTGAGAAACACGATGCCTAGTTATGTGTCCTAGTTATATGTTACATGGCCCAGTATTGATCAACTTTGCTTTAAAAAAAAAAAACAACAACAACCCTATAAATAGCCAAGCCTTGCCAGCACTGAGACCTAGAAAGATTAGAAAAGTTACCTACTTTTGTAGAAATTTGGCTACTCGCTTAATCTCAGCCAATACTAATGTATTTCTCATTCTCAGACACGCCAAATAATCAGCTAAGCTAATGCTTTGGGTAAGTTAGAGGAGGGAGAAAATTCTCCCTCAGCCTAAGTGGGGATGAAGGACAGCCAAGACTACCGAAGAGTCAAAATAACATCATATATTAACCACAGGGCCATGAGGACAAAGAACGTATTAGTGGAACAGTCCTGAGAAACTAACTTGTCCAGACTTGTCATTTTACAGATGAGAAAACCAAGAGAAGAGAAGGCTAAGGTTTACGTCCTGCAGGTGCCGTGCTGGTTAGCAGATATGCAGACTTACTGTAAGCCACAATCAGTGTGCTGTCCAAGGGATGATTGTGCAAGGGTCTCTGCAGAAGGGGCTTCTTCATCCAGAGATGAGGTGGATTTCAAAGCAGCACTTCGTGGGCCTGCAGGTGCTTTCAACGTTATGTTAGCAGGGTATTTGCTTTTGTGTATGAGCAAGCCCTTCACAGCCCTGTTAGCTTGATACTTTTAATAGTGAGTTCTCTGTGTGTAGTGGTAGGTTTCAGTGTATCTATTAAACATGAAAACTGTAAAATTGGAAGTATTCAAATTCCATGGCAGGAAGGCTAAAACATACGTCTCAGAGCACAACCTCTATTTCCCAGGCCATCGTTAAACTGAAGACTGGTTTTTCATGCCTCTCTGTTAGAAACACAAAGAGGGGCTCCATGCACAGAGGCCTCACATCTTGGCTCCAACAGAAACTGCTTCTAGGCAGCGCTCACTTAGAAGACATGGAGAGGCAGTACTGTATTCTAAATGGCTCATACATCATGCATTTTCCCAAGAAGATTTTAAAAGACGGCCAACTGGCAGGGCCGCCTTCTTCTCCTCCCCTTGGGCAGGCTAGCAAGTGCAGTACTGCGTGTCTTGCACGCTTTCATCTATAATATTTGCTGCTCTGAGGAGCCACCAGAATGGCGATGCTGGTGATGTATGATTCCTGAGGAGAAATCACTCTGATTCACAGAAATACTCTTCTTTCCCATATGACCTATGTACATGGTGGAATCTACTCTGTGGAAGCTGTACTAAAATGATGGACAAACAAAACAACAAAACTGGTCATACATTGTTCTGATCATGACATTGTTCTAGCCATGAAACTCGTAATATTCTACTTGAATTTACCAGGGTTTAGGTATACATTGTTGTCACCTTCCTCCCTGTTACCTGGTCCCTCTCTCCCTCCTTCCTCTCCACTCCCTTCTCTCTTTATCTTCAGAATGAGGCCATGTATGTTACCGAGGAATGCAGTACATTTAGAGGCAGGCATGGCTTCACATCCCAGGCCTGTCACTTGCAAGCTGGATGACCCCACACACATTATAACGACATTCTAACTCTCTTAGATGAAGGCAAACAACATGGTGGAGAAAAGATTGAATAAGATAATAGAGAGAGAGAGAGTCCCTGGGGCAGTGCATCATAGATTGTAGACTTCCTTTCATTCTTTAGTCAGTAACAATTCTTTGAGCACCTTCTCTGCCAGCCCCACTTCTAGATGGTAGGGTGATCGCACTGAATAAAACAGACAAAACCCTGCTCTCATGGAACTGATGTTCTAGTGCAGGTGACAACAGCAAAGTAAGTGCAAGATATAGAATGTGACATGGCGATAGCTGCCATAGAGGGAAATATAACAGGGAAGGAGACAGGGAGGCTGGGGGACAGGTGTTTGACATTAAAATGTGCCATCAGGAAAGGCCTCATGGAGAGGATGGCCTTTAAGTAAAGATCTTAAGTGACAATGACAGGTGCTGCAGATACTGGAGAAAGAGCATCCCAGGCAGGGAGCGCAGTGCAATATACAGCGATGATTTGCATATAAAGAGGAGTTGTGCCTGCCTACACCCTGTGCATGGGATGAAACTACAAAATGCATTTACAGTTCTTTATACTAATCTCCTTTTTCTTCCTGACTGTGTTCAATCCGAGCCGCACTCAGAAACATGAGGAAACCGAGGTCACACAGACCCGGGCTGGGAGGACACACAGGTAGGGCAGGTTTTGTCAGCTGGCAAGAAAAGGGATGAGGAAGGCCGGCCATTGACATTAGAAATATTAAAAGGTCCCTGCAGGTGAGTAAGACACAGTGTCAGGAGGCCATACTTGGGTTCCCTGCGTCTCGTACAGCGTTAAGTGCTCATTAAAGATATCGTGGATGGACGGAGGGTTGCTTTTTGGTTCTAAGATGGCAGCGATCAGCAGTGGTAGAAGCTGGAAGCTTCTACCAACGTGAAAAGCTCTACTGTGCAGAATTCAGGCAGAGACTGGATCTTGCAGAAGAGAGGAAATAAGGGAAGGACTTATTTAAGGATATCAGGGGGAATGCATAGGGAGCAAGAAGGAACCGCAGTCACCGTAGAATGAAACACAGTACTTGATATTGGAGCTGAAGTTTAAAGACAAAGTGGTATCAGTAGAAAGTGGATTAGAAGCTGCACAGAAAAGGCATCAAGCAGTCCTTCCCAAAAGAAGCCCGGTCCCCCAGTCTTTAATAGGGACCTCTGTCTGCTGTTGTCTTAGTCTTATGGGAAGTGCTTGTAAACTCACCTTCAACTACCTCATGCAGTCTTCAGGATTGAAATCCTTCCTGTACAGGAACTCTGGAGCCTCTAACTCTGGTCAGACAGGAGCCACGTGCCTCCATGGGCTTTCCTCTTTCTCTAGCCAAGGAAAGGCTTGCGTGCTAGGTGCGTGGCTGTGCCTGGCCCCGTCAGCTGGGTCGCTCAGGCCTGCTTCTTCCCTATTACTTCCTCTTTGAACCAGCTCTTATGCTAGTCACCCACCTCCTCTTCAAGCTTCCCAGATAAGAACAATGAAAGTATAACCAGGGGAAATATGATGGGACAGGTAAGCAAAGTATAAGACATGGTTGGAGGGACCCTAGAGATTGCCTTCTGGGTCTGCCTCATTCCCTCCACACCTGAGGGCAAGCAGCCCCTCAGGCCCCAGTGGTCTCCAAGAGCCCACACTGGGCCTGTGCTGAGACCAGCACCCGTGGTTCACCCCAACCTGGGATGCCAGGCCAGTGTTAGGAGACATTCTTCATAAACTGAAGTAAGGCTATAGAAGGCTCCAGAAAGGAAAGAAATAAATGTTCAGATAGAGCAGTGGGCGACAGAAGGAAAGACAATCTAAATGAGAACACCTTCAGTAGGAATATGTTACAATGACGCAACTTCTTACCTAGGCATGAAATATAAGGTCTAGGGGTGAGGTCATGTATTTCAGTTCTCTCTCTCCAGGATCCTGGAAAGCAGAGAGGACAGACAGGAAGGTCTGGATTGGTGACAAGAGAAATGAAGCATAGATGCTGGAGACACAGGAGAGACAGAGAGTCATGGATACTGGGACTGGGGCTCTGCATGACTCTAGAGCAGGTGCCCCAGGCAGGGTGACACAGAACCCCTTTGGTAGGAGACTGAAATGCTGAGGGACCAAGTGCCTTTGTCTTGCCAGGTCAACTAGGAGGGCTGGCTGGGGATCCTGACTTTTTCTAAAAGTTGGAGGAGCTCAGCTAAGCTCAGCAGAAGATAATCAAGACCTGGTTGCTCATCTCAGATTTAGTCCATGGAGGTAAGGACAGCACCTTCCGGTTGGTGGTTGTCATCATAGCTGAGGTCCACTGGAATACACTCTATCTCTTCCGGAGGACTTCAAGCCCACTGAAGCAATAGTCTTGTTTTGTTTATAAGCCCAAGGTTTTACTATAGGAGACGGTCATGAGTTGGTCCCTAAAGCAGAGGCACTGCCGCTTCTCGAAAGGACTGGTTGCAGCAGAACCACTTCCTAGAAATTACAGTCATGTAAAGGGGCCCTGAGAGAATCAGCAAAGTAACCTCCTTTCCAATGCACAGAAGTGTAATTGTTTAAAGTCACTAACTTTTAGGGTGTTTTTCGGGTAGAGAGGCTAATGATATGACACCAGAAGAAGACTTAGAGGAAACAGGAACAAAAGAAAGAACTAGCAGCAAGCGGCAAGCAGGTGCAATACTGTGTACCTGTGACAAAGGCCATCCTGCCTGGGCCCCAAGCCAGTGTTCTTGGGCCAAGCTGTCCTTCTGTGACCCACTTCTGTCTGCTTAAACTCACACCACAGGCCAATCATAAGTCCATGTTCACAGCTTGATTCAGGCTTCAGTAAATCCCACCCCTGGAGTCTAATCCTGCCTCTAACTGGGCCCTTCGGTGCCCACCCATTCCCACCTGATCAATTTCCATGAGAGCAATTTTCAACCGGTGTGTCACAAGAATTTTTAAAACATGCATTACCTGACTTTTTAGTCAGGGGCGCTGACCTCTTTTCCCTTAGATTTTCGAATAAAGAAATGACAACAGCCAACACAACAATAGCTGTACAGTGTGAATGGATCAAAATTGTACCTTTCTTTTTTGTCTGCTTGGCAAAAATATATGGTATTTTTTGTTGTGCCACAAAATTTTAGTAATTAGTTTATGTGTGCCCTGAGATGAAAAAGGTTGAAAATTGCTGCTCTAAGACTTGGGCTTCATAATAAAATACTCCTACACCTGACTCATCCCTTCTGTTGCATGCTTATCTATTATATCTGACTTGGCTCACCATCTGTCTGGTCTGGTCCTGGGCTTCCCCCTCTGACTTTGCTCCCATCAGGTACCCAAGAAAATCTTGCATCAAACAGTTGGCGTTATAGCTGAGGTTAGGGGCTGGAACCCAGCCCAACATTCTTTCATCCTTTCCCTTCAATATCTCACTTCTTTCTGCAACCTGAAGCCTGTCTTCTGATACCTTTCTTGAGCCCATGTGTTTTTCCATGTGTTTTCACCTGCTGACCTGCTTTCCAGGACATCCAGACATCACTTACTGAGAATTTCAACTTCTGCAGCCAGTGGCACACAGCCTAAGATGCCTCCCTCTACCTGATCCTGCAGCATTGCAGCATTTCCAAAGTCGGTAGCTGTTTCTTCCAAAGGATTACTCAGGACTTTCCCTGCCAGGGTGGATTATACCTGTAACAAGAGCTATTAACTTGTGAATCCTCTGCATAAGGGATTGTGCCTGAAACTGTTTTCAGGTAGCAAGCATGCATTTGATTCATAGAGAGGCATTTTCTATTTGAGGAAAAAAAAATAAATCCCTTTTCTGCACTTCAGTAAATAAAAGGACTATGCTATTAAGAAGAACTAAGAAAAACTAGCTCTTACAGGAAAAATGAATACTTTCAAATCATGGTGAGGCAAAGGCACACAGAGGGCGATGTCATGAATGTAAGATGTTCTTTCTTATTTTTCAGGGAATAGGATGTCTTAGAGATTCTAAGGAACAAAATCTATTAGTATGTGTCTAGACGCAAACCATTTTTTGATGGTTTAAACTCCCTTTATACATCTTTGGGGTATTTAAAGAAATGGCCTTAAACTGGTACTAAAGTGTCTACAGAACTCCTACTAAAACTCCTCAGTGCTCTTTAAGGAAAGTCTGTAATTGGCCAGGAGGCTTGTATGGTGACTGCTGCTTCCAGGGTGAGGTGGGTAAGCAGGAGGCATTTGAACTCTTCATGAGCAGCCATTGACCTGAGAACTAGGACATCTTCGTATGTGAGCTAGACACATATAACACAAAGCACACGTTTTAGATTTGCCACGTATGCTTGATGTTCCAGGATAATCTCCTGTCCACTTATATTTCCTCATATACCTCCACTTTCCTGGAAATGCTGTATTTCTTGAAATACTGACTGAGTGAATTCATCTACAATGTTAATAACTGAGCAAGCTGAGATTTTCCAATAATGAGTGTAATGATACCCTCCCGTCTCAACAGAAACAAATGATAAAAGGGGACATGTACGTTCTTTATTGATATGTACAGATGAGAAACGTTTTCCATTATGTGATTTATAAATGAAAGGCGATTACTTTAATATATCACAAAAAATAGTGCCAAGCTTTCTCCTTGTAAGGCTTTGCATCTTTTAAGAATGTTATGTAACACAAAGGCAGAATAACAGCAGCCTAAGCAAGAAAACCATTACATTTTTCACTCACAAAGTTCCCGGGAGGTGCTTCATTGGCTCAGCGGTGTCAGGACACTAGCCTGGTACCTCTGGATTCTCTTGGCTTTTTCTCATAGTCACAAGATGGCTGCAGCAGCTCGGACGGCAGGACTACACACGGAAATCTTAAGTAGAAAGAAAGTATCAAAAACAAAAATGAATTTTCCTCAGCAGATGTCTTTTCTACTTATTTTTCTCCTTCTGACTCAAAGAAGGAAAAGCTTCAAGGCTTCCTCATCTCTTTTATTGAGTAGATCTGTGTCACATGTCCATTTCTATCTAAAATAGAAGCTGAGAAAGTTAAAATCTAGCAAAGAGAAAGGAAATTCCACATAAAATAGTTGAGCAGTGCCAAGCTGCTATAAAAAGGACTCCAAAATAAAGTAATCTTAAAAAAAAATCTAGTTCCATTAATCAACGAATATAAATGTTTTCTTTATTTCTAAGTAGAATTTCCCAGTTGAGCATTTCTGGATGACAGGTAGCTTTGTTCCATACGGTAATTCAGAAATCCAGGTTAATGGAATCTGTTAGCAGGAAGATGGAAATAGTAAAAGTGCAGAGTCTGGGATTTCCTCTTCAGCAAGTGAGGTAGAAGTTGCATATCTCAATTAAGCTCAAGCTGAATGGGTGGGAGCAGTCACATGGTCATCCCAACCAAACACAGCTGGAGAACGTGTCCCAGGTTGGACTTGGGTCTATGACAGCTGCAACAGTAGGCGGTCAGAATGGATTTGGGTTGTAGCCTGTGTCTCTACCACACCACGACTGTCCTAGGCAAATTGGGATTCATTCCTTGTTCCGGCTAAGGGACATTCCTTCTTCAGATCAAAGGATGAAGTGTTGCTACCTGCACTCAAAATGGAGGTTTGGTAAGAATAAAAAAAAAGAGTGAGAATTGGCTACAAGAGAGATAATCAATAGTTATGTCTACCACAGAGTTTTCATATAAGTAAAGTTACAATTCAGAAAAAAAGAAAAAAACATGGTCAGGAACCGTGTCCCTATTTTGGGCTTTGTTGCTCTGTGCATGATACACATTTACTTCCACATCAGTGTTCAGGACCAGACCCTCTGGTCTGTGGGGCAAGGACTTTGCGGGTGACATCTACTTGCCCCTCGCTGACCCTTGTAGCACCATGTTTGGGACACTGGCAGTGTTCAGGCTTGCTAATGACCAGCATGTTGACCAGGCTCAGGTCTTCTGACCACCGTCCTCTGCTCTTAAACTACCCACTCCTTTGGGAAACAGAGGAGCTGGGGATCAGAGCCCTCTATGGTTTTAACCATTGCTGATGCCAGGGGTTGAGGACTGGCCAGGTGACATCAGCACAAGCACACCGGGCTGTGTTAACTACAACCCTGGGTTGGTATCAACATACTCAGCCTGCCTTACTACTGGGAAACCTCAGTATGACAGGAGAGCCTCAATGTGCAAGGTTGGTTCTATGCCATTGTGTTGGTTCTCTGCTTTCCACTCTCACAAGACTTAGCGCATTGCTCTGTATAACTCAAAGTGTTGTAAAAATAAGTAGCTCTGTGCACCTCCTTTTTCCTTACTTGAGAATTTAGGATCCTCAAGTGCAAAGGACAGTTCTAAATTACATTTTCTTCCAGCATCTTCCATATTGCCTGGTAGGATAGGATTTATTTATTTAAATTTTGGGAGAATTGAATAAAAGAAAAATTTTCTCATACTGACTTAATACATTCTTTAAATCTCCTGACAAGACTGGCCACTTATTTAAAAAAAAAAAACCCACTGTGCCTTCAGGGCAAGAAACAACACTATTAAATTTATAAATTGAGCATATATTTATTGAGTATCTATTATGGGCAATGTAGCCATCAATTGCACCGTTCAGAGTGGTTTAGATATGATTTTACTGTTTCTGAGCTCAGGATAGTCTAACATAATTATAGAATTATAAACCCTTTTTCTATTTAAAGTTGAATTTAAGGATCAGATATTAAGGGATTTCCACCAAATAGTGAGCTTCCTGCAATTTGGCATGTCCAGTAGATGGCGGATGGCCAGGTGGACAGGCCACTCTGAGAGGGAGGCGAAAGCTAATTTCTGGAAAGTCAATTCCAGAATGAAGCTTCTGTGGTTATAAGTGGCAAGGGCTGATTCTTTAGCTATTCTCCATAGGACCTGAACATACCCTACCTGTTCAACCATCAGTAAAGACCTTGGCCACCACCAGTGACTTGAAATATTAGGAGATTTGAAAATGTGAACCTGGTGTCATGAAGCCCAAGGATGCTCAGCCCCTGAGCAGTGCCCTGGTTACTCATCACAGTGCGTTTCTAAAGCAGCCGTCCTCGCTGGGGCAAAACAAAGGAAAGCAAAGTGACTCACATTCACTGGGCTTGGGCCCTGGACCCCGATTAAGAAAGAGCTCCGGTAAGCTCTATTCAGCCACAGGAAATAGCATTTATCCTAAGTTTTTAGGCACAAATATCTTTAGATCAGAGTTTAGGACCCTACAATGGCCAGTCCCAACTGTATCAATCGGGGGATATAATCATTAAGTTTGCCTTCTATCCGTGGCCTCATCACAGAAGATAACAGGGGACAGAGGACCACCTGGGCTTACTCTCAACTGGATCGTCTTTCACGGAAGGCGTAGAGGAGACTTAGGTCTTTTTCCCTAGGCCTAAGCTTTCCAGTGCCTAGAAGAGTGTTGACAGAGGAGAGTGCCAGGCAGAGAAGGTCACAGCCCCTTGAGTGAATTTTTAATGACTGCCAGCAAACATCGCCGGTCAGTGCCCTGGAACGCAATTCATCTACACGCTCTCCTCCACCCTGGATGCAGAGAGACGGGTAAAGGGGGACATGATCTAGTTTCCCCATGGGCCGGAATCAGCCACACCTGACTAGATGGACTGTACTTGGAATAAATATAAACATCTCCATTTGAAACTCCAAAAAACAGTTGCACAAATAGCAAAGAGGGGCCTCAGCTCAGACTCAGGGGCCTCGACTGGCTCAGCGAGGACCGTGGTCCAGATGCGTCAGCAAGCTATGTAGCTCTTTATTCTGCACTGGCTACACTCCTTCAGATCCGCGTGCTGTATTTTAAAAGGAGCACAGACAACCTATAGATTGTTTAGAGGAAATGAATAAATGGCATAGGAATTAGAAAATGCCTATTTTTTAGGTTGCTGTATTTTGCGTTCTAGGGTTTCAAGTTTTTGAAAATCTAACCTAAAGGGATTATGTGCACTATGCACGTGTTGTCCAATCTGACCGTCACGGCCGATGACCCGATTTCCCAGCTGAGGGACACAAGGCTTCAAGGGATCAGGTGATTGTCCTGTAGTCACTTTGCTAATGAACAGCAAACTGGGGTTTGCACCTGCATTCTGCCCGACTCAGAAGTACACGCTGGTTCTACTCCATCAAGCATTTAACATTCTGGGGTTCTAAGATCCTATGCTTCAGAGATCCTGTGACAGGCGGATTCTAAAATTGAGGTGTTCGAGGCTGCTCAAAGCGGCTGGGAAGAGCGGGGTGGGTGAGGGTGCCAGAGGGAGTGTGCAGCGGTAGGAAGAACTGAGAAACGGTGACAGAGGACACCATTTATTTGGTTCCCCCCCAACAAAACACTTCTGTTTATTTCTCTGCATTTCTACAAGGCAGGCATGTGACCTGAGAACAACTCCCTTGTGATACAGGGTTTTTCTCATTTCCTGGCTCCTAATCTAATAGAAATGTCTAAATTACTTGGCTGGCTCTGCCAGAGAGAGGGAAAAAAAAATCTGGGATCAATCAGTCCATGTGAAACTGCATCTGCAGAAAAGATATCAGGAAGGGGCAGGGTGGGGGCAGAGCTCTGTCTACTCCTGTGCGTCCCCTGGCAACCGCGGGCCCGTCTCTTGGCCTCCTGGCAGCACCCTGATAGAGGTGTCAGCCCAAGCCTTCCAGAGCGGGCCCGGCCAGGGTGCTCACCCTGCCAGCACAACAATTTCTCCTCTTTTCTTTACAGCTGGATTAAGTGATTCTTCGCCTGTTGCCAACCATAGGGTCAGATCTTGAGTATCCAGGCTACAGCTCTGCAAGTCTCCTTAGTAAAAACATTAAAAAATATTTTAGCTTCCAGGAGGTTTTAAAAATTTTATTTTTTACTCCCATGGGACAATCAATCAGGATTGACTGAAGGGGCTTGGACTTCCCCTGCTGGGCCCCAAGGCAAAGTTTTTTTTTCCAGTTGGAATCTATTTGGCTTGAGGACAGAGTACTTGAAACACTCTTGCAAAGAAATTTGTTTACATTTGTCACTGAAGGGGCTGCTATAGTGTTTCTGCTCTCAGATGAGTGGTAGAGAGATTTACCCCATCCTAACCACAGAGGAAAGCTGCAGGATCTGTCACTACTCAGTCATGTCAGTGCTGGGTCTCAGGAAGCAGGTGTGTCCCATAAAGAGCCTACACCATCCTTTGGTGTTTAAGATTATCACATAAAACTATTAACCAAATTATACACTCTAATCAGATTTTCTCTCTTATGTCCTTTTTTCTGTTTCAAGATCCAGTTCAAGGTTACATGTGTTCTGTTTTGTTAATTTATTTTTCCCCATCTTTATTGAGGTATAATTGGTTACATAAGATGCTAACATTAGGGGGAGCTGGGTGAGGGGCCTACGACTCTCGCCTAAGGCTGGGATTGGGGTGCAGATGGGAGGACGGACTACAAAGGGGCAGGAGGGAACTTTCTGTGGTGATAGGAATGTTGTGTGTCTTTATTGTGTTGGTGGTTACATAGAAGTACACATGTGTCAAAACTCGTCAGACTGTACATTTAAAATAAGCACTTTAATTTTACGTAAATTGTGCCTTAAGAAAGTTGATATTTTAAAAAGCTTTAGATGAAAATGTAACATTATGTCACTCCCACACATGAAGTTTTCTAGTGGCTTCCCATTGCACATTGAATAAAATCCAAACTCCTAACTTGGAATTTTTTTTTTTTGAAGCAGAGTGAGAGAGAACGAGAGAGAGAGAGACATTGATTGGTTGCCTCGCATACATACTCTGACAGCGGATCAAACCTGCAACCTAGGTATGTGACCTGACTGAGAATCGAACCCACAATTTTTGGTGTATGGAACGATGCTTCAGCAATTGAGCCACTAGGGCAGAATTTGTTTTTTAATGAATAAATCAAAATGGCTCTAACAAAATATTGGTTAAGGTCCTTAAGATACAAAGAGCTCTTATTAAACAAACAAACAAAAAAGGACTTGGGTCTTGAATGGGCAATTTTTAAGGAAATAAAAATAATTAAAAATATTTGAAAAAAGTTTTACCCTATTAATAATAAAATTAATGTAATTTGAAACAAAGAAAACAATTATTACATGAAATGGTTTGAGGCTTGAAACATATAGTAAGTCTTCCTTAATATCCATTTTAGGAACTTGCCGAGTCCTTTTCTATTAGAGTCTTCTTTTTCATGCTTCCTAGTCAATATCTCCAGTGAAATGAAGTGTCAAGGAAAAATTATGTTTAAATAGTTGTTACCATGTTGCTCAGATTTATGGCAGAGACCCCAAAGGCCAAGAACAGCATGAGAGGTGCCAAGTACACAAACATCCTTAATTAAGACCCCAGACCACCTACAGGACATGCTAAGAGACTGTGAAACTACTTCAGCCAGCAGTAGCCCCACAGCAAAGGCTGTCTATATAGGAGTTGATTAAGGACGATATGAGGGATTTCTTTGGAGAGACTCATCAGTGTACCCTGCCACCCCTCCCCATGGGGGCCCCAGGGCAGGAGAAAGGGGCTGGAAGAGAACCATCTGGGAGCATTCCTTGTGGCCCTGGAGTTAGGGACACAGGGAAGTAGGTACTTGACCTACGTGTGCCTGAAGTGCTGTGGGGAGAGGCTCGAACCCTCACGCCTGACCCCAAGGCAGAGAGGACTTTACTGGAATGGCCTGTATGTCCTGAGCGAGCGAGGCAAAGTCTGTGGAGGTTTCTGTGTGACTGATGTAGACCTGCTAAGGGTTTCTCCCCAACAAGGACAAGGTGACCACAGCAGCAGGTAGACTGCAGGCTGGAAGTGAGTAGCCCGGGGAAGGAGGCATTGCCTACTTAAGGGAAGTACAGAAGAGAGGGATCCTTGGTCATGGGGAAGGAGTCTCTAAAGAACTCTCAAAACTCCCCCATGGAAAACAGAATTTCTGCAAACAGAAGGTCCAATGACAACCTGCAACATCAGTCAATTAAGAACTTTCCTGCCTTTTGCCTCTCTTCCCGATTCTTTCCAACGTGGGAGAGACCCAAATTTCAGCCAGAAAGTGGTGTAGTGAAAAAGAGGAAGGAGACAACCACCCACTGGCTCCCTTTCCCACTGCAGGTTTCCCAGCTCAGGGACGAAATTTGAAGTGAGTGATAATTTGGGTTTGGATATGCCTCTGAACAGGAATTTTAAAACACATGGAAAATGATATTCTTTATTATTATGTCTTTTTTTTTTGTCCTGAGAGTGATTGAGGGGTGTTTTATTACCCTAGTCTGACCTGAAAAGCTGAAGCACCTAATTGAAATTTCATGTAGCATGAGTGCAGGTGGAGAACAAGGGGGAGAATCTAAATTTGAAGTTCAGTAGCAGGTAGAAAAATGTTGCCTTCTGTCTATACCCAAGTCTAGTTTAATCATTAAAACTAATGTATAGTGTTCTCCTAAAAGGCAGGAGACTAGAACAAAACAATAAATAAGTGTATCAAAAAGCTACATTAATCATATAATTGAAATACAAGACACGCAGTTTATAATATATGAGAAAAACAGCACAAACTCTTGCATCCTTCCCTCTTCCTGAGCTGTCACATGGATGAAATATTCTATCTGAACACATAGGCCACCTTAGTCAGAGTCTCACAATACCCCTGTTGTGCTCTTATAATACCAAATACCACTGGGAATGTTCTGTTCAGGGTGTTATATTCAGTACCCTGTCATTGATTTCTCTAAGAAACAAAATAAGGTTTTGCACGGAGTAGAGCTTATTGGAGAAACAAGAGTTACTCCTATAGCTCACTTGCCAAACCCTCTCCTGCAATAGATGAGATTAGCCTGAACTTTTCCTCTCTTGCTTACAGAATTGGCCACTGACTTACAGTATCTCCCTCTGGCATGTGTCTCTCCTTACTGGTCAGCCACTCCTTCCTCTTTTCCTTCCTATATGTGGTGGTTTTAAAACATGTTTTAAAATCGCTTGACACTTCACACATCAAGTCTAATTCCCTTGCCCTTGAATATGATCTGGTCTTCATGATTCACTTCTCACTAATAGAATGTGGCAGAAGTGATGCTGTATGATATCCAAGGCTAGGTCATAAAAGGCAATACAGCATTAGCCTAAATTCTCTCTTGGGACACTGGCTTTTGGAATCCGGCCACTGTGCTAGATCCCAGGCCACATAATAAAACCTCACGTCAGTGTTCTGGCCAACAGCATGGCCGAGGCCCCAGCTCACAATCAGCATCAACTACCAGGCAGGCATGTGAATGAGAAAACCTTCAACGTGACTCCAGCCCCAGCCATGGTCTGACTGCAAGCACATGAGAGACTCTGAGTGAGAACCACTCAACTAAGCACAGTACCACAAAAGATAATAATATGCAATTGCTATTGTTTTATGCCAAAAAGCATAGGATGGTCTGAAACTGCTATAGATAATCAGAACACTATCAAAATGCACTACTGGTGAACTTTTGAACATGTTTGTATGCTTTGAAACGCTGATTTTATTCTGGTAATATGCTCTATGATTTAGAATCCAAAATATGGAAATAACTTTTATACAAAAAGTGACTTTTAAAAAAATAGTAAAATATTGGGAGAAACCATTTTCCTTTTATTGAACACTTGGGTTATAAAATTATTCCAAAGCCACATAATGAAATATTATCAAACTATGAGGTTGTATTTTTATGTTCCAAGATTTTCAGTATGGACAAATGGCATACTTATAGCTCCCTGTTCTTTTCTGCCAAATACAACTATAGGCTCTAGAAATAATGCTAGTGTCGACCACAGGTAAACTGTGAAAGTTAGTAAGAGGAAGGCGTACTGGTAGGGACCCTGGAACTGGAGGAACAACATAGTAAAAAGGTGTCTTATGCACTCAACATATGGCAATCCAGCTGCATGTTTCCCAATCCCAAACCTAGCAATACATAGTAGGTAGCCCAGGTAGGACCATTCTTCCCCTAGATCAATGGGAGTCCTACCTATCACACCAGGAGAGATTGACACAACTGCAGTGAAGATTAACAGCGACCAAGAGAAATGTCCTCCTTTCCTGTTGGGCCAAAGATTTCACTTCCCTACTGAGAGATATAGGGGCAGAGAAGTGGCACAGGCAAGAGGGATCCACCGCAACAAACAGCCTGGCCCAGGAAGCCTCTTTGTCCCATAGGCCTGAGACTACGTTCACATATACATTAGGGACCGTGGGCACCAATAGGAGGATTCCACCACTGTAAGTGCTTCTGGTCCAGAAGGTACTCTTGGACCATGAGAAGGGGGATTGCACCTCAAGTGCTGGCTGGGGAAGCTGCTTCATGCCCAAGGCCTGAGACTCCTCTACCTATAAAGAGACGTTGAGTAGTCTATCCTAAGGAAACCCTTTCCACCTCCTCAGGTGGCACTGGTAGGAAGAAGTGGGAACCCAAGAAGGACTGGATAAACCAAACAGAATAAAATACTACAGGAGCAGTAAAAATAAAAATTTCATTGGAATCAGAGCCCACTAAAGTAGACCAGGACCCACATCTAAATCTAAGCAGTGTGTAGCCTGCTAAAATAAAAGACTGAAATTGGACTCAAGATCTCCTAATAGACCAACTTTTAGGGTACCATAAAAGCTCACCAGTCACACCAAGAATCATGAAAAACACGACTTGAATGAGAAAAGACATCAACACTGGTGTGAATCAGATATTGGAATTTTCTGACAAGGATTTTAAAGCAGCTGTCATAAAGAGCTTCAACGACTGATGAAAAAAATGGAAACCAGTGAAGAAATAGGACATCTCCGCAAAGAAATAGGAGTAACAAAACTAATCAAATGGAAATTATAGAACTAAAAATACAATAGAAATTGGAAAAAAAAGAAAAAAAACCTTGATCTGTGGGCTCAGTAGTACAGTTGATAAAACATAGAATCAGTGGATATGAAGATGGGTCAATGGAAGTTGCCAAGTTTTAATAACAGAGAGAAAATGGGTTAAAAAAATTAGCAGAGCCTCAGGATCATATGGAACATTAATAAAAGGTCTATTTATATCACCAGAGTTCTGGAAGCAGAATACAGTGAGGAGGAAAAATGCAGTGGGCCTGAAAAAGCATTTGAAGAAATAATGAAAATTTCCAAATTTTGGCAAAAAAAACCCTTACGGATTCAAGGAGCTGAGCAAAGCACAGACAGGATGCGCACACCCACACACCCACACACAGATACATGCTAAAGTACATCACAACTAATCTTCTGAAAACTAAAGTCAAAGAAAAAATCTTGAAAGAAGCCAGAAAGAAAAAACACATTACCTACAGGGGAGCACCAGTTCTGACAGTGGATTTTTCATCTGAACCCATGGCAGTCAAAAGGAAGTAGAAGAATATTTTTCAAGTGCTGAAAGAAAAGAATGCCAGACATAAATTCTATACCTAGCAAAGCTATCCTTAAAGAATGGGGGTGGTGGGGGGGCATTTTCATACGAAGGGAAACTGAAAGAATTTGTTCCTAGAACACTTACCCTTAAATATTGGCTAAAGGAAGTTCTTCAAACAAAAGGAGATAATAAAAGAAAGAATCTTGGAGTATATGGATGGAAGAATGGAAAGAACAAAAATATAGGTACACACAACAGATTGTCACTTCCTCAGGAGCTTTATAAATTATGTTTGATGATTGAAACAAAAAGAATTGTAACATCATCTAATACTCAAGACTGATATGTAAAGGTAGAAAAGGTAAAGGGATCTAAATAGAAGTTTTCCATACTTCACTCAAAGTAGTAAAATGCTGTCTAAGTCACATTATGTATATTGTAATACCTTGAGTAACCACTAAAATGCTATGCACAGAAATATACTCAAAAACACTTTAAATGAAGATAGATTCCTAAAAATGTTTCATTAATCCACAGAAAGCCAGAAAAGAGAAATAGATGAAACAAATAGAAAAAAAAAAAAAGACTTAAGCTCTAGCATATCAAAATTACTTTAATTGTAAGTGGTCTTAATACAGCAATGAAAAGACAGAGATTGACAGAATATATATAAACAGTAAGACACAATTCAATGCTAATTACAAGAACTCACTTCAAATTCAATGATATAGATAGGTTTAAAGTAAACACATAGAAAAATACACCAAGAAAACAATCAACATGGCTATATTTATATCTGTTAAAGAACACTTCATAGCAAAGAAAATGACTACAGGCAAAGAGGAATATAAATACATATAGTTATATATTATTATATATGTACGATTCCAGATGTATAAAGACCAAACAATAGAGCCTCAAAATACATGAAGCTAAAATTGCTAGAGCTAGACAAAATCCACAATTATAGTTCATGACTTCAACACTCCCCTCCTAATGATTGAATTACTAGGTAGAAATCTTCAAAGATATAGAAGACCTGAACCATACAATTAACCAACAGGTACTGACATACGTAGAACGCTCCAAGAAGCAACAGAAGGATATGCTTAATTTTTTAAGTACTCATGGAACATTCACTAAGAAAGACTATATCCTGGGTCATAAAACAAACCTCAACACATTTTAAATAATTGAAATCATATCAAGTGTGTTCTCTGATTATAGATTCAAACTAGAAGTCAAAAAGAGAAAGACAGGAAAATCTCTGAGCAGGAAAAATTAAACAACACATTCCTAAATAATCCATGGGTTAAATAGGAAGTCTCAAAGGAAATAAAAATGCAAACAAGTGAATAAAGATGAAAATAGAATGTATCAAAATATGTGGAATGCTGCTAAAGCAAAGCCGACAGGGAAATTTGCAACACTAACTGTTTGCATTATAAAAGAGGAAAGACCTCAATGAATAATCTAACTTCTTACCTCAGGAAACCAGAAAATTAAGATAAAAATAAACCCAAAGTGAGTATAAGAAAGGAAATGATAAATACAAGAGGGGATATCAATTACATTAAGAAAAGCAGAACAATAGAGAAAAATCAATGATGAGAGTTGATTCTTTAGAATAATAAATTTGATAAATCACTAGGAAGACTGGCAAAAATAAAAAGAGAGAAGACACAAGTTGCTAATATCAAGAGTGTACTATGCTATATTCTTGTAATATTACATACATGTAATATTCTTATATATCACTGCAGATTCTGTAGCCATTAAAAAGTTATAAGGGAATATTAAAAGTGACTTTATACTCATAAATTCAATAACAGGAAAAATAGACCAATTTCTCAAAAAACTACATACATGATGATGAAATTCAACTAAGATGGACAGATAAATCATAATAGTCCTATGACCATTAAATAAATTGAATTTGTGATTTAAAAAGCTCCCCCAAATTAAGCCACAAGAGACATCACTACAGATCTATCAGAATGACCAAAAATAAAAAACAGTGACAATGTTAAATGGTGGCAAGAATGTGGAGAAATGGGATCATGCTGTCGTCATTGGTGGGAATGTAAAATTGAACAGCCTCTCTGGAAAACAATTTGGCAGCTGCTCATGAAGGTAAACACACAAGTACTACATGGTCCAGCAGTTATACTCTTGGGTATTCATCAGAGAGAAATGAAAAGTTTTCTTTAAAAAATATCCTGAATGTTATTTCAATGTCTCTGGTTATATTTTGCTTGCTTGCTTGTTTTGTTGATTAGGTTCCACTTATAGGTGAGATGATTTGGTATTTGAAATAACCCACTGCCTGGCTTATTTCACTTAGCATATTGCTCTCCAGTTCCATCCACGCTGTGGTGAAAGGTAGGAGCTCCTTTGTTCTTTCTGCTGCATGGTATTCCATGTGTAAATGTACCACAGTTTTTTGATCCACCCATTTACTGATGGGCACTTAGGTTGCTGGGTAAGAGGGGAGAGAAGGAGAAGGGTTGTCAAGGCACATGTATGAAGGACCCATGGATGAAGCCGAAGGATGGTAGGATTGAGGGTAGGAGGTGGGAGTGGGTGGGGTGGAGGAAAGCAGTGGTGGGAATATGGAGATGAATGTACTTGAATAACAATAAAAAAAAGTAAAAAAAAAAAATCCTGTACGCAGTAGCTTCATTACTAACAGCCTAGATGTTCTTCAATAGTGTGACTGCTTAAACAAGCCATGGTATATGTGCCATGGATTGCTATTCAACGATAAAAAAAGAACAAGTTATTTTTTTCTTATTTATCTTGTAGCTGAAAATTTGAACCTTTTTACCAGCCTCTTCCAGTTCTCCTCCCTCTTCCCCCAGCCCTGGGCAGCCACTTTACCACTCCATTTCTATGAATCTGACCTTTTTTCTTTTTTCTTTCTTTTTTTTAAAGATTTCCCCATATAAGTGATGGTATGCAGTATTTGCCTTTTTTTGTCTGGCTCATTTCACTAAGCATTATGCCCTCAAGGTCCACCCATTGGACCCACAATTTCTCCAGAAATTATGCTAAGTAACAAAGTCGACTTCAAAATGTTACTTACAGCATGATTCTATTTATATAAAATTTTTGAAGTGATAAAATTTTAGAAAGGGAGAACAGGTTAGTGAATGCAAAGAGCTAGGAGAGGGGAGGGAGGTTGTGGTTCTCAAAGGGCAACAGGCGAGATCCTCGTGGTGGTGGACTTATTGACGACCTTGATTATGATGGACACAGGAATCTACACATCTGATAAAACTGTGGAAAACTAAGTGCACATACAAATCAGTTGTAAGTAAAACTGGGAAGATCTAAGGTCAGTGGATTATGTCAATGTCTGTCTCCTGGTTGTAATATTGTACTGTAGTTTTGCAAGTGTTACCATTGGGGAAGCTGGGTAATGGGGACTCTGTATATTTTCTTACAACTGTCTGTGTATCTATTATGTCAATAAAATTGTAATTAAAAATTATGTTTATGAAGAGACTCTGATAGTATGAGATAAATTGTTTATACCAACCTCAGGCTATAAAAACTTTAAATGTCATAAAATTTATATATTGCACAACTCTATCAAATAGATTAAAGAAAGCAAAAAATAAAAGTGTACAAAATTTAAAATTAAAGAAGAAATGGGAAAGCCAAAGAAAAACAAAAAACACTGTTAAATATTAATTTCCAAATATTCTATAATAAGCACATTAAACTTATATAGTAGAAGAAATTAACCATTAAAATAGAGGCTTTTGCCCACTCTTAGAGTTTTAGAATTTATTAACATAATTAGATAGGCATAGGACTCAACAGGTTCTCAATAAACAGTGGGGGGAACTCAATGCAAATGGTACATCTGTATTCTGACAGAAGCAACAGAAGTCTTTAAACGTTGAGTTTTAATAAACAATTCAGGCATCAGTAAGTGAATTCCACAGAGATGAGAAGGAGGGTGGTAGTGCCTATTACTAGTCCTGTCTGGGGTCTTGGCACTTGTGGCGCACTGGGAATCACCCGCTGGCTGAGCCTTAGGCAGCCTACATGTCGCCGTGGGGGGTTCCCCTCCTACTCCATTGCCGAGGTGCTTTGGGCTTGGTTTGAACTTACTCAACCGTGAGAACGCAGAACTTCCAATTGGCTTTCCAGGCTCAGTCTGCACAAACCCCTGCACAGCAGGGAGGTTTCTCTGGGGAAATTTTGAAAGCAAGTAAAGGTGCTGAAGGAATTTGGAGGAGATTGTTTTCCGCGTGGACAGTTCTGAGTGGAATTAAGTTTTACCCAAAATTGGATAGGGCAATTGGATTGGAAAAGATTTGAAGGAAAAGATAGTCCTCTACCCCACACCAAGAATCATGTTTTATCTGAGTGGGAGAAGACCATTACTGAATTACAGAATCGTCAGATGCAGAAGCCACCTGAAAGCCGGCCACTCCGTCCAACAACATCACGTGGCCCCAGTCACATTTAGCCTGCAAGCATATGTGGTGGCCTCAGGGGTGGTGCAGTGTATGGTTTGCACGGCTGTGTTCTTTGATTCTGCTAAATCCAATCATTACTGCCCCCCCCCCCCCAGCCACCACAAAGATACAATCTTTTAAAGAGGAGGAAAGTGAGTCCCAGGGAGGGGAAGGTAGTTGTTAAAAAATCACACAGCTAGCCCAGGATGTTGAGTTGTAAACCAGTACTCTTTCCTCTCTCTAATGCTGCCTGGAAGACAGGTTTTTATCCCCAAAAGTTTAATTTTAGAAGTATTTCTTTGAAATCTACATGGCTGTAACCAAAACCAGGGCTATTTTCATAATGTCAAAACATGAAACAAATTGAGTGTAGGTTCTAAGTACAGTTTTCTCACATGTGAAACAGGGATAATAATAGTTTCTGCTTTCTAGGCTTGTTGTGAGGACAAAGAGTTAATATCTGTAGAACACTTAGACAGTGCCTATCATATAGATGGTACTATATAAGTATTAGATACTAGTTGTAGTATGTACATATGTGTGTGTTTCTGCATCTTAATGAGAGTAAATAAAATGTGGACCCTTCAGAGAACATACACTTTTCATCTGCATTTCTGCAGGACCTGGCGTGGCTTTGAGTACCTTATTACTGTTGTGGTTTGAAGGATAGGAGGATGGTTGGATGGGTGGATGGATGGATGGATGGATGGAACAATTTAAGTTCCTATGATTAAGCAGCCTATCAACTCCAGAGCATGAGTATTTCACACTGCATAATTTTTTTCATTGAGAATGAAGAGATTAGGTGAGGTGATCTGATAGAGTTTTGGTATCATTGAGTTATAGAACGGCTAGGATCAGCTAACAACTCATCTTACTCAACTTTTGACTCAGTGCAGAAAATCATATGATCAGTAGCCTGAACATGAAAATCTAGTTTGAAAAATGGGAAAGAGCTCATTCCCTGGGGGACAGACAGTTCTCTGACTGTACCACTCTAATTATTAGCAAATTCTTCCTAGGTCCACCTTATTACTTCTCTTTATCTGAACCTCATGGTGACACCAAGAATGAGTCTAATTTCCCTCCCATACACTTTTTTTGTTGTTCACTCATTGGACAAATATTTAGTGAGCATAAAATGATTTAAAAAGTCAATTAGGTACCTGTTCTCCTGGAGATGACTTCGTCACAGAAGAGGCAGAAAATGGAATAATTAGCTGGATGCACAATGATTCTAGGGAAAGTGCTGTGCAGGAAAGGCACAGGGAAAGTTGTTTTGACTGTGACATCCCGAGTCTGCCCTGAGATGCAGGAGAGGGAAGCCTGTGGAAGGGGTTGCTACTCTTCAGGGCTGCAGAGTCTGCTAATAGTGTAGATAGAGAAGTGTCGGGGCCACATATTAATTCAATGATAATTTAATGCTCAAGTCAGTGAAATGAGAGACAATGTCAGCCAGGCTTCCTCTCACAGATGCTGAGATACTCTGTAAAGAAGTACCCCAAAATAAAATAGGCAGGTGGGTCATATCACTGATCATCCAAATTAGAACAGACTTAAGAGATTATCTGAGCTACACTCCTCCCCTAGCACACACCCACACACCCACGGAACCATACACCCAAACAACCACACACTCACACTGAGGCTCAGCAAGAGAAAGGGAATAAACCTCAGGTGTCCTGATGTTCAGCTCTCTCTATTCTGGCCATGGGAACTTCTGCTCCTAAACTATACTCACTGTGATCCTTAGGGTTTCCTTAATGGGTTTGGGACTGTCCCCTATGCCATTTTATTATCTATCTATCTATCTATCTATCTACCCATCTATCTATCATCTATCTATCTCTAAGACACTACCAGGACCAACACTGTCATACCTTACTTCTTGGTTTACTTTGGTCACTAGAAGAAGCTAAGATATCCCCATCAATATAAGCGATTCTTATGTGGTGAAAACCACTAAAATCCCCCAACCTCCTAAATCTTTCTAAGGTTTCCTTTGAAATTTATGGTAGGTCACCAGGCTAAACCTCTTTATGTTAAACCTCCTCTTCAATGTTCTCTTATTGCTCTTACTGAATTTAAGCTGTCCCTTGAGAGAAGCTTATGCAACCCTATCAAATGACAGCACTTACTTTCCACCCAGCCTCCTGCCTACTCTTCATCGCTGCTTCCAGGCTACTCTCGCTGTCCTCTCCCTAAAGCCCGGCTCCCTGGAAACTCAGTCCGTAAGACCATACTGTTTTGCCCACTATTCCTCCTTGTTACAGCCATCTACAGCTTTGCAGGCCTCTCTTTTCATTCGTGGAAGATTTTGGCACCTGACTTAACACCATCTTCTCTGCCAGTATTCCCAGTATATTTTTTGGTCATTTATGCAACTATGGAAATCATCTTTATAATAATTAGATCTTATAGTTCCTTGGCCTTCTCCTCTCCAGTGATTGTCCTTGAGCCACCTCAGCCATGGTCACGTCCAAAGTGTCGTCATTGTCTGGCATCTGGATTTCAAATTTCCCACTGTTTGACCATGGTATCAAAGGGGTTTGACTACCCGTTTAGGAGTCCTTTCATTCTACCCAGACACCTGCCCCATCAGCCCTCAGACCCCACCACCCTCCTCACATTCTCTGGCCATCATTAGACTCACTCTCAACTCCCAATATACATTCTTCCTGTTCTTGCTTCACTTTCTTTGTCTCGCTTGAATTGCAAAACACTAAGCCTGCTTAAAATTCAGTTCTGCAAACTCCACTCTTTCCTCTAAGTTGCTGAATGTGGAAGGAAAGGAACACCCAATCTTGCTAGTTGGTCTCACGTTAAATTAATGACCACATAAGCGGGGCTTCAGCACTGCTTAGCAATTCCATAATTCTTGAATAAATTCACTCCTCCACTCTCTGGAGAGATAATTTCACATTTTATTTCCTCAAACTTCTGATATCCCCCCTCTCTCTCTTCCAATGCAGCACCTGGAAGGCTTCCTACTACCAAGCCTACTTCGTTATCTTCAGGAGTAGCCACCTTCCCTCTTATTACAGTCCATGACCCGTCCCTGCTCCTACCCAGGGCCAGCCTTCCAGGGCACTAGTCTTATTCGCTCTTGCCAAGAAGATGAGAACTTTGCCCTTGCAATGGCCCATTTGTTTTCTCCCAAACATGCAAACATGAGAAAATATCTTCTATTTAGGAAAACCCCTCACTTGAGGTCACATATTCCTTTAATTACTAGCCTATTTCTCTGCTCTCCTCTGCAGAAAAATTCTGAATAACTTTCTATACTTCCAGTGCCTTCTTTCTATTCTCTCTCTCGGATGCACTATTCTTAGTCTTCCTTCCCCCACAATGGGACCGAAAAGACCTTTGTCAAATTACAGATTGTCTCCATGTGGCTAAATGTAACCTCATTTTTGGTTCTCATCTTACTTAACCTATTAGCAATGTTCCAAACATTGAAGAGAATATTCCTCTATTCTTGGAAGACTTTCTTTCCATGGATTCCAGGGCACCCCTGTCTCTTGGTTACCCTCAAGTCTGCTCCTTTTTAACCTCCTGTGCTAGAGCATTCTTGTCTTCCTGACTTCAGCACACTGCAGTGCCCAGGTCTCAGACCTCACCCCCCTCCTCTCTCCTAGCCTCCCTCTCCAGGAGATCCCATAAACTCTGAGCCTTTCAGTGCCATATATGCATTGATAGGATCTAAATGCATGACTTCAACCCAGCCTCTCCCTCGCCTATACTCCAAGTGCTTACTCAACCTTACCACTTACATTAGTAGGTCTCATGTCAAAAATCAGTATTTGAATTTTCTCGCCCAACTTAACTCCTGCTCGTCTACTCCATCTCAGATGGCGGCACCTCTGGCCTTATTGAGGTTCAAGTCAACAACATTGGAACTGTCCTTGATTCTTCTCTATTGCTCTGTTTAACTAAGATAGTAACAAATCCTGCGTGTTTCGCAGGCAAAATATATCTATAATCCTACAACTTCTCCCAACCTCCACCATCCTAGACCGAGCCATCAGCACCTCTTTTTATTGGTCTTCCTGCTTTTGACTCTAGATAGTCTATCCCCTGATAGCATGATCTGGTTCCAGCTAGTGGTACCCGCTAACTCCGTTATCACTGTCCTGCTTCCTAACTCTGACCCCGCTATACCAGCCTCTTAACTGTTCCTTCGACACACCAGGCCCGCTCCCATCTCAGGGCCTTTGTACTTACTAAGCTTTCAATCTGTAATGCTATCCCTCGTTTCACTGGATCTCTTCTGCCTACATGGCTACTGTCTTACAACTAACTCCCCATATGTTTCTTCTGCTAGTGTAATTGAGATAAGAAAAATCAATGGATTAGATAGTGTTGGGGCTTTCTTGCCTCCAGAGATTATCAGGGGGACTATGAAAGGTAACCCTGGTGGGTGAACTTCCATCATGAGCCCGAGGGCTACATTGCTGTCAAAGCAGGTGTCTGGGGCCTAGAATATTATATGAGATTGTTTTGTCATGAAAAACTCTGAGATATATTCCTCAAGTGGTACATAAACTTACCAGAACTTTTATCTCCTGCATTTTAGTTACTTATAGCTCCTGAGTTCTGAAATCCAAGCTGGAGAACCGCTTCTTATTTTTATTCTTTGTTATAGTTATTTGTAAACAGACGTTATGTCACATTTTAGACTGTGAGCATTTCAAAGCTGGGACTTCACAGCTTTATAATCTCTCCTATTTCTACCACAGAATAGGTTACACAAGAACTACATGCTAAGAGTCACCCTTTATAGGGTACTTACTATCTGCCAATGAGTAGACTGGCTGCAAAAAAGTGCCTGTGATAAACTTCCTTCTGTATCCATTCTCCTTTGCAGTATAATTTGCAACTCTTACACCCAATGATGGAGTCGGTTTCCCGACCATTGACTCTGGGTGGGCCTTGTGTCTTACTTTGACCAATAGAATACGGCAGAAGTGACAGACATTGTGTCAGTGGCACACCTAGCCCTGAATGACCTTGCATTATTTCGGCTGGGTCTCTTGGAGCCTCAGCCAGCCTCCATTTGAACAACCCCGGGCTAGCCCGCTGAAGGACGAGAGACCGCGTGGAGCAGCTGAGGCCATCAGAGACGAGCCAGCCCCAGCTGGCCTGGCAGCTGACTGCAGACACATGAGTAAGCCTAGCCAAGGCCAGGAAAAATACACACTGGATCCTCATCAAAATTGTCAACCCGTGGAACTGTAAGGCAAATAAATGGTTGTGGTTTTAAGTCAGGACTTGGCAAACTATGTCCTGTTGGCCAAATCTGGTCTGCATCCTGTTGTCGTAAATATAGTTTTATTGGAAAACAGCCTCACTCATTTGTTTATGTGTTGTCTATAGCTGCTCTAAAGGAAAAATTCATTTCCATGTGTTCTCTTTACTTTTACATGATTGCCATACTCACAACACGTCTGACAACAGATGTGTGGGTTTTCCACACATCAAGGAATTCTGTGACAGCAGCTGGGTGTCCTACAGATCTAACTCAACTCTGACGCTATCTCCACGGAGTTGGGGTCAGGTCCCATGAGTAAGGATTCCGTCCAACAAGACCGCCCCCGCTTCAGATGCCAACCGCAAGCCCAGGGTGTCACCTGTGCCTCTGGCCAACTGGCTGTAAATTGGAGGCTCCGACAGGCCCCTTCTCGGGTTCAATTAATTTGCAGGAGCAGCTCACAGAACTCAGGAAACTAGTTGACTAGATTACCAGTTTATGACAACGCATATCAAAGGATACAAATGAACAGCCAGATGAAGAGATGCATTGGACAAGGTCCCGAACACAGGAGCTTCTGTTCCCTGCGGGGTCCGAGGTGTGCCGCCCTCCCAGGACCAGAAGTGCTTCCGTTCACGGACCAGGAAGCTCTCCCAGCTCCGTAGTTAGAGAACTTTCAGGGAGGCTTCCTTATGCAGTAATGACTGATTAAGTCATTGGCCATTTGGTGATTGAACTCAATCACCACTCCCTCCCCTGGGTGGGGGGAGGGAAGCTGAAATTTCCAAAGTTTTTATTACCTTGTTGGTTTCCTGGGCAACCAGACTCCATTCTTAGGTCGAATAGGAGCATTCCGAAAGTCACTCCACTAACACAAACAGGTGTGGTTGAAAGGTGCTCGTTCTGAATAACAAGACATCCATTTCCATTTTATGGCTCTGAAGAGATTCTAGCAACGGAGGACAAAAGACTAAATGTTATAAAAAAAAGTTTCTTCCATTGTTTTTATTGATTAGCGTAGGTTTTGGAAGCTGTGAGCCAATACCGAGGAAGACTAAAACATGTGTGTATTGTGAACCATAACATCGCAGCGGCTTCCAAGCACAATAGCAGAGCTGGGTAGCTGCAGCAGACCTCACGGCCTGAAAAGCTCAAAATATTTACTTTGTGTCCCTTCATAGAAAAAAGAAACTAACTGTTCTAAGTTAGTGACTGTTCTAAGTCACTAAGTTGAGGAGCGATTTGTTTCCTCCAGGATCTAAGCCGAGCGCGCCAAATTATTATGTATTAATTTACACTTTAACCCAGTGAGAATTTCTCGTGCCCATTTTACATATGAGAAAACTGGGGCTTGGTAAGGAAGCGCAACTTGTAGTTGATGGAGTAGGGAGGAAGCCCAGCCTTGCCTCACAGCCTTACGACATTTGCATCCGGCCTCGAGAAATGCTAAACGGATGAATGCCTGAGTGAAGGAACAAAACGGCTCAGGTCAATTCCTTTGAGGAGGAAGTGCATGTGGTAATAACCTTTGTGTCCATGGCATGGTACTTCTGGATCCAACGGATTCCTCACGGAAAGGCTTAGGAGCACTCACATCCAGACCTTAAGAGTTTCTGACAAGTCTTTAATGTGTGCCCCTAATGGATGACTCCAAAGCGTCATTACAATATATTATGTGTGGGAGGGAGGAAGGGAATAAAGAAGGGGGGAAGAAGGAAGGAGTGGAGGTGAAGAAAGAGAGGAGAGGGCGTTTAGAAAATGAAGGAAAAGCAATCTAAATTCCACCGAGCATTTCCATTTGTCTCTGATACATCCATCTGACATCTGATATCCATTAGGTGACCCACTGACATCTACTCTGAAGGCAGAATCAATCTAGAATCACTCTGTCATTGGGGAGATTTGGAGGCTCATCGCTAGTCACTTTCGAACAGGGTAAGGAGACCCTACCCTGTCTTGGATCTAAGGAAGCTCCAGCCCTTGTTGGCGCAGCATCCTCCGGATGGGATGAGGGCCTTACGGATGGGGAGGCTCACCGTGCAGTGGAGCAGTCCCAGCAGCTCACTCATCGCTCAGGAAGAGAAGCATGTGGGCAGCACTTTGCTGCCTTCCAGGCAGAACAGAAATCTCTCTGGATTCCTCAGCAGCCGCCCCCACCGCAACCGTACTGATACCATTCAATAACCTACCCTGGCTATGGGAGGAGAACAAAATGTAATTGTCAAAGCATAAATCCCTTTAAACGCTGAGATCAAAAGGAAGGTTTCCATCCAATGACACATAATTAAACATGCAGACATGCCCAGCTTTGATTCATAAATGCTTATGCACTTCTAAATTGTTGCCAGGGAGATCAGGGCCTGAGAAAATTAAAACCATTACGCCTCAAAAGGATACATGATTTTCACAGCTTTCTGACGTGGTGTCCTGTTGTGCAGAACTTTCTGTTTTCTCATTTTTCTCCTCCCTGCCTCTGTAACCACGTTCAGGGCGGAAAAGTGGCAGCTTTGCAAACATCCTTAGGTGGAGAATTCCCGCCGGCTCAGTGGGATGTAAGCACAGAGCCAGCCCACCATTTTCCAATTGTTTTGTGAGGGTAAAGTCCCCTCCTGTGGGGACTTCCCCTGAGGATAGCCTCAGATGCTTGGGGGATGGGATGGCAACCCTGGTGAACAGAGCCCTCAAACTTATGGAGTATATTAATCAGGGTTCTTGAGAGAAACAAAACCTGTGGGGGTGGGGAGAGAGAGAGAGACAGAGAGTGAGAGAAAGAGGTAGAGAGTGTAAGAATTGGCTCATGCAGTGATGGAGGCTGAGAAATCTCACGATCTTCCACCTGCACGCTAGAGTTCCAGGAAAGCCGGAATGAGCGTCTGTGGGAATTTTCAGAGCTTTCACGAGGAAGAACTAGACTCATTCCATATATGCAGAATGGGATCAACAGGGTAGAAGTTCCAAGAGGTAGATTTCAGTTCATTCTGAGGAAGAACTTTCTGGCCCTTGGAATAACTCCGCAATGGAAGGAGATGACTTATTACAGAGTGAGCTTCCTGTTGCAGGAGGTATTCAAACCAAATTAGAAGTATCATTCTGAGGTTTCTGCACTAAACGTAAACTAGAATTAGGTCACCTCTATGGGACTTCCTAACATTATGATCCTCAGAAGACACTAATCCTGTAGTTTGGATCACTGTCATTTGGATCACAGCAAGAGTTTAGTTAGACCACATAAAAGAAGGAAAGTTGAGCTCATGTTTGCCTGCCATTGGGCAAGAGGCCAAAACATCCAGTTTCCATAATGACACTCTCAGGCGCAAGGCCCGTGGAGGCTGTGTCTACATCTCGCTGAAGCAACTGGTTATTGGATTAGTCATTGCGCACTATGCAGACAAAGTGACTAACATGCTTTGGAAAATTTTTCTCTTGATAGAAATAGTATAGATCCTCAGTTGTTGACACTGAAAGAAATGATCTGATAGAATTTGTAAATCGTCCGACTGTCTCACTGGTTTCCCAGGAAGTCCCTTGAGTTCTTGGAGCACGTGGCTCATTGGAGCGTTTGTGGAATTCTTTCTCTGCTTTGATGTACTTCATGTTGAATTTAGAGGTGTCTGGCCTCATTGGTATTGGCCAGACTGAAGGCCAAAACTGGAATCGATGACTAGCTGGTCGAAGTCAAGAAAGAAGGTTAGAGAGCCCTGTGTGCCCTCAACATGGCCCACCCGAACACTGCTATTTCATGGATACTGAGCCGTGCATCTGTGAGTGCGGAGACCTCGTCAGCCTCCTAACTGCATCCATCACAGGTAACCTTGTGTAGAGTGTGATTAATGCTTCCACTTGAATGAGAGGGAATGAAGCCTGAGGGATGTGTGATAGCCAGGGGTTGACAAGAGTTTGTCCTGGACCATCATGCCTTGCAGTTAATCAGGTTGATACACAAAATGGAAAATTCCCTGCTAATGGCAAAGTACATTCTGACTCTTTCCCTGCCCAGGGTATAAAGTGCGAACGTCTTCATATTTTACGCTAATAGGAACCAACTCCTTTCGGCCTTCAGGGAAATCCCAAAGCTACAGCCAGCTGTCTCATGTGGTACCAAGGACTCTGCCCTCATGTCGGCACACCTGGACTCTGCAATTATGTGTCTGTGTCAAGGAACAAGTAAAATGGTGGGAAGTTGCCAAGGCTGAGAGAGTCCCAGAGGAGAAAGGACCAGGCAGCATGAAAGCATTCTTCGCTCACTCAGTGACTTTCAAACGTCCTTCAAGCAGGCAGTCACACTATTCTAGCAAAACAGGGTGAAGAGGCATGGAATATGTACTAGCTCTTACAGGAAGCATGCTGGGACCCTGGCAGCTCAGGCTGGCGTAGCGGGAGGAAGGCAGGACTGAGCGACACTTACGTGGACAGCCAGCAGCTGGTCCATGGAGATCAGCGGGGTCGAGGTGCTCAAGTGCAGTGCAGGCAGGTGTCTATGACCAGGAGATAGACAGGGCTCAGAATCAGAAGGCAGCAGGGTCATGACTGGCACAGGTGGGCTGGGAGTAGAGTTCAGTCCCCCGGGGATGTGGCCGGGCTGTGTATAGCAGACCTCCCCAAGCAGGCTGCAATCTAGGCTGAGCGTTCACTCCTGGCAGGCGCCTGCCCGGCTGGGCAGGAAAGCTGAGCTGGAAGCCCAGGTGCGTGTCTGGACTGACTGGATCCTGTGAGCACAGGGTGCCAAGGGCTCACTCTAGTACACCTGACGTCTGGGAACAACGGTTCAGTTAAGCTCTCTTGCCTCCAGCTGCAGGGCTCAGGTAGTTGAAGTTCGGCCTGCCTCACTCGGGGCCATCTCAGGGACTATTCAAGGCTGAGACTCTAGTGGTAAGACCAAGGGCTTCAGGTGTGTGGACTGAGGGATATGAGATTATATTTCCCTCTTTATGGAAGTCTGGAAAACTGGGTCATCCTATAGCAGGTCACATCGCTGCCAAACATAGGCAGTGAAACCAAGGACACCAACACAAAGTGTTATCATAGAGAGGTGAGTGTGGCTGTTTTTCACCCTGGGCCAACGCAATGAAATATTAAATAAACACATTGCCAAATAATGATTTTGTTGTAGCATTTCACTGATAACTAGAAAAGACTAGCTGTAGGACTCTCTGTTCAGTTCAGCAAACTACCTAACTCCCCACTTCCCACAGGTAATTACCTGCTCCTAATTGGGTCTGAAAGCAGAGGGTTTGTATTTAAAGGTAGGAGTACAGCACACTTTGTATTTTTCCAGAGACCATGTGGATGAGGGTTCAGTGTTCTGTGTAATCGTGGCTTAAAGGGGCCAGATGATGTGTCTAGGAAACCCAGGTGCGTAAGGATTTGTGTTCTTGGGTAAAATATAACACTTCTCAGAGCCTGTGTCTCTTCACTTGTAAATGAAAGGAATTGTGTGATGTTTAAAGGAGGTTAGAAACAAAAACAATTGTCTGGCACACATGAGGTGCTCGGGGATCGCAAACTGAACCTGAATCTTTCAAAGGGAAAAGAAGTGGTTCTAAATCTCCCCTTCTTGTCACTCTGGTGTGTCTTAAATATTCTCATCATTATTACTACCTCTATACATAACACTTAATAGTTTATTATTTTCTATTTATCTCATGTGATTTTCAACACAGCTCTGTCAAGTCATCAAGATAGGTGAAATTATCCTCAGTTTACAGATGGGGAAATTGAGGTCAACACAGGAAAAGTGATCCGTCAAAGGTCACGGCCCTTAACTAGATGATAGTGTCAGGGTTTGTGGCAGCTGAGACCCAAAGGAATATTGAGCCTCAGGGAAGGGAGAGCTGGAGGAAAGCTGGCATGGCTGCTGAGGAGGTGGAATGATAGGTGCAGTTCTCAACCATCCCTTGAGTAGGGAAGGGGGGACATGAACAAATTCTGACTCCCAGGAAGTGAGGCACCATGGGCGGAGAATACCTAGGCTATCTAAAGTGCAGCGCAGGGCTGCATCCCAAGAGACTGTTGCTCTGGGGAGACCCAGAAAGCTCCGAGGCCCTACTGAAAGTGGCGGCAGGTACAGAGACGGGCCACCACCTAACTTTAGCTTGAGCACCTTGGATTTACTGGTGAGCTCCGAGAAGGGGCGGAGTCCAGCTGCACACGGCTGCATGCCCCTCGGGACAGCAGGTCAGGGACTAAGATGCAGCAGGGCTGACCCCGAGGTCTGCCCTGCTTGGCCCCTCTCATTCACCTGACACGTCCACGAGAGTCTGGTCAAGGACGGCTCCTGCGAGTGCCTGCCCTGGCCCCAAGGCGCTCTGCCAGGGCACCTCCCCTCTCCCCCCCAGCTGCCCTGCTCCCCTGGCCCATTTTGGGGCTAGATCTGAAATCCTACTCTCTTGGTGAGTTCTTACATGATGCGGAGAATAGATTTAGAACAAGCATGGATTTGGTCCCAATCTTAAAATCAACAAGCCTCGCTTTCCTACTGAAATTTTAGGGCCTTTGGGGCAAGGCCTGGTCTTCCTAGTCTGACTCCTTAGTGCTTGTCACAGCACCTGTCACTCAGCACCTGTAAGATGTGGTCCTTGTCGAATTAATGAATGAATAAATGAATGAATGAATGAATGAATGAACCTGGCGCCTCACTAATCACTGAAATTTAAGCTTCACGAAGACAACCAGGAATGTTGTCTGTCTTGCTCATTGCTGAATCCCATGCCTGGTGCATGACGTTCATTCAACAATTATTGCTGAATGAATGAAACCTTAATCTCTGTCTTAGCAGCACTGGCCTTCATAGTTTCCACTGATTTGTAAAATGTTGGAGCTGAGAGAGACTTTAGAGATGACGTGGCCCAAGTTCATTGTATTACAGACAGGAAAGTATGACCCAGTGAAGGGAAAGGACTTACTCAGGCACACACGGCTGATTTGGAACCTCTATCCAGGGCCTTTGACTTACTAGCTACCCTGTCTTCATGAAACTCTCTGCCCAGAAAGGGGACCGGGCATCCAGAGTCACATTCGCTCAGAGCCCTGCCTGTGCTGGGCAGTGAGAGTGAAGGCTTAGAGAGCGCCTGAGAACTGAACTCAGACTCATCTGTTCCTCAGCCAGTGGCAGGCTTGGCCTGCAGCAAGAGCAACACGGGGCCACAGTGGGAGCAGGGATTTGAACTCGGACAGCCTTTCTCCCTGAGCAGTCCTACCCTGATGGCTCGCTGTTCACGCTACTGGGCACCCCAGGAGCCTTGGGTTCATCTGTTCTGCCCCTCACGGGCTTTTCCGCAGTCTGAGCTCCCGGGCCTGCACCCTTCGTCCTTCACCGGGGCAGCTGCCGGAGAAGAAGGAAATGTACAGGCTCCCCCCTGAAGGCCAGGGTACAGCACAGCAGCCCCGGCTTCGGAGCAGCTGGGTTCAAACGCTGGCTCTGCCACTTCCTGGTAATGAAACTTGGGCAACATACTGGTCTCCTCTAGGCCTCAGTTTCTCATCTATTAAAAAAAAAAAATTAGAGGAGTAAAATACAGCAAGCACATGAAAGTATAAAGCATAGTGCCTGGCATGAGGTCAGCATCTAATAAATAAATGTCAGGGGCTACAGGTGATACTCAGATGGAGGGAGGACTCAGTACCGTTCTTAGAGCCTCTGTAATCAGACTCCTCAGGTCCAGGTCCCAGCCAGCCCTGCTCCTTATCAAGTGTGTGCCTGGATCCCAGTTATTCAAGCTCCCTGTGCCTCAATAACCTTATGATAAAGAGGAGAGTGATAGTGGGGCTACTTCACTGGGTTTATGCCAGATTTAAATGAGTTAATTCACAGAAAGCACTTAGAATAGTTTCTGGCATACGGGAAGTGATAAATAAACATCATCAATTCCACACTCTTTTTTATTATCTGGTTTTAAATATGAGTTAAGGAGAGATGGATTCTTCCGACCGGAGGTCTTGAGGTGGTGCCAGCCTTGAGCTTACTGGTGGGTAATCTCATCAGGTTACCCTCTGTTCTTGAGCACCTCCGGCTGCTGGCAGAGCACGATGAGTGCATGATGCTCATGAGCTGGGCTTGCTGGGCAGCGACCTCTCCACACTGTGTGTTATAAATGGCTGCCAGCAGCGAAATTACATTTGTATTGATCTAAAGAACATTTTATTGATCAAACACAGGGGAAGAAGCCTTTGAAACATAAGCCCATTATTTTAACAATTTGTTGCCAGGAACAGGCAAAGGCTGTTTACATTTTCTTTTTGGGTGGGTTGGCCTTCCCAGGAAGCTTCCAGTGCATGAAGACAGTCTCAAGACCTGCCCTCCAGCTCTCGGTGCCCCATCTTCCCCTCCATGTCTCTGTTCCTCAAGGATTTTCCAAGGAAGGTCCTTCTTCCTCTAAACATCTTTTCCTCTCCCTTCCTTGTCTGGTTCTGCAACTCCCTTCCCCTCTTGATCTCACCGGCTGAGTGAGAAGGCCCGTGGTCCTCCATGTTACTGGGTCATTTTGAGCAGTTGGATGAGATGGCGAAGGAACCAGATTGCCAGGACCTGCCCACAGAGAACTCATAGTCTTTGGAGCTTAAATTCATTTGAAGCCACTGTCCCTCACTCTCCCATACCTGCTTTTGGTTCTGACTTCATGAAATCATGTTAAACTAAATTATTATTGGTACAGGCTATACAGAAAACATAGGACCTCTAGGCAAAAAATACTCCAAAGGGAAGAGTCTACAGCAATTTCCAGAATTATGCAACTAATGTATGCACTTGGAAGCTTTGAATAATCTTGTACCCAACCTCATGAGGAGCCAAAGATTTGTCCCCAGTGTCTGCCCTCAGTGAGCTGACCTTGTAGCCTTGAGAGTGGAAAAACTTGATATAAATGGGTGAATCACAGGAGGCAGGATTTACTACAAGTTATAAGAGTGGCAGAAGAATTCATGGGGAAACAATAGCCTCTTTTAACAAACAGTGAAAGACAACTGGATATACACATGAAAACATGAAGTCAGACTATTACCTCATACCATATACAAAGGTGGACTCTAATGAGCAAAATAAACTGATGAGCAAAATAAAGTCAGAGGCATATATACATGGAACAGACTGACAAATCTCAGAAGGGAAAGGTTGAGTGGGACTGGAAGAGATTAGCCAAAGAACATATATGTGTATCTGCATAGCCTGTGGACAAAGACAACGAAGTGGTGAAGGCCATGGGGAGGGGCCGGGGAGAGGAGGGCATAGGGGAAGAAAACAGGGGCATCAGTAATAGGGTCAACAATTTTTTAAAAATTACCAAATTACCTCAAAATGGATCAAAGACCTAAGTATAAGAGTTAAAACTATAAAACTCTTAGATGAAAACTTAGGTATAAATCTTCATGACCTTGGATTAAGCAACAGTTTCTTAGATCCGCCACCTAAAACAAAAGCAACCAAAGGGAAAAATCTGGACTTTATCAAAATTAAAAACTTGTACATCAGAGGACACCTACAGAATTGAAGAAAATGTATTCAAATCATATATCTGATCAAAGTCTAGTATACAGAATATACAAAGAACACAACTCAGAAAGAAAATGACAACCCAGTTTACAAGTGGGTAAAGGGTTTGAATTTCTCCAAAGAAGAAATGCAAATGGCCCATGAGCACATGAAAAGGTGCTCAACACCACTAATGATTAGGGAAATGCAAATCGAAGCCACGATGAGGTAACAATTCACTCCCACTAGGATGGTTCTAATCCCAAAGGGCAGGAACAACAAGTGTTGGTGAGAAGAGAGAATTGGAATCCTCTGACATTGCGGATGAGAACATACATGGTACAGCCACTTTGGGAAAAAAGTTTGGCAGTCTCTCAGAAAGTTAGACAAGGGGCCACCGTATAAAATGGCAGTTCCGCTCTTAGATATACAGCTGGAGAGAATTGAAATATGTTCACACAAAAACTTGCCACACAAATGTTCACATTAGCATTACTCATAACACCCAAAAGGTAGAAACAATCCAGATGTCCATCAACAAATGAATGGGTAAATAAAATGTGGCATAGTCATGCCATAGACTATTATTTAGTTATAAAAAGGAATGACATACCGATACTTGCTGTAACATAGATGAACCTTGAAAACATTAGGGTAAGTGAAAGAAAGTCTGCATATTATATGACTGCATTTGTATGAAATGTTCAGAACAGGCAAATCCATAGAGACAGGAAGATTAGTGGTTGCCAGGAGCTGAGGCAGCAGGGAATCAGGAGTAACTGCTCCATGAGTACAGCGTTTCCTTTGGGGGTGATGAATAACAAGGTAGATTTTACAGTATGTGAATGATATGTCAAATTTTAGAAATGAGTGGAACTGGTGCCTTGAATGGCCAGTTGCAGGAGGGAGCAGATAGGTGGGCTAGAGAGGGGTGTCTATTCTCTTTCCTTGAGATTTTACCCTGAGAGCAATAAGCTCCCAAGATGACCCTTGTGACTGAGAGCACAGAAGGTTGTCACTCTTGGCAAATGGGAGTCTCACAGACAGGGATGCTGAGTCCTCCAGGCAGTTTTATAGGGAAATTACCTTTTTTTGAAAAAATGTGACATTATTGTGGTGATGTTGGTTAATAACATTATGTAAGTTCAGGTGTACAGTTCTATAATATATCATCTGTATATTCCATTATGTGCTCACAACTCGAAGTCTAATCTCCTTCTATGACCATATGTTTGACCCCTATTACCCTCTACGCCCTCCCCCACCCCGCTTCCCCCCACTAGCCACCATTCTGTTGTCTGCACCTATGAACAAACAAAATGAACAAACCTTTTGTTTTTAAGTGTCTGTTCTTCTTGGAGAAGACAGGCGGAAACTGTTGACAAGCCTAGAAATTGGAAACGTAAATGAAAAAGGGAGCCCTTGGGGACAGTCTTGGTGCTCGTCCTCCCTGGCTCGATCACGGTGTGCCACAGAGGCGGCGGCTCAGGGACTTGGCAGCAAAACCAGCTGAAATGGTTTGCCATCCATCTCTCAGACAAGGCAAGCAACCCCGGGTGCTATGTCAGAAGGAAGCAAACGCTTCTTGTTGTACAACACCAAGTATGTTAAAGAAGAGCTCCAGTCTCTATTACCTCTACAGGGAACAGAGAGCAACGATTTGGGCAATGCTTTTGACCTGATGGGCAGGTTGTTACGGTATGGGGTGGACACCCACTCAGGAACCCATAGAATGAGCTGGCTCAGTTTATGGAGGTGTAGGGAAAATCCTGCACATACTCCCTCCAGACACGCTTCTATTTCTGGAGACAGTGTGGGCAGGCACCTTCATCTTACAGAGGCTCAGAGAAGCTGAATAACTTGGTGGAGGTGACAGCTTATTGCAAGCAGATCAAGGACTGGAAGCCAGATTAACTATCCCCACATTTATTAACTTCTTGGTCCACTCTTCCTCTGAAAGGACAGGTTTAATGACACGTGGTCTTTGGACTCTGTCATCCTGGAACTCCAGAGAATTTCTCTCTCCTCCTCCACCTCCCTTTCTCTCTCCCCCTTCCTCCCTTCCTTTCTTTTCTGATTGAATTGAGTAAAATTCATCCATGCAGACGTGTCACATAAAGTTCTGGAAGGAGAGTAATTTTCAAAACTGAGCAAGCATGAGAGTCACTTGGAGGGCTGGTTAAGATAGAGTGCTGGGTCCCACTCAGAGTTTCTGATTTAATAGGTCTGGGAAGGAGCCTGAGGATTTGAATTTTTTAAAGTTCCCAGGTGACGCTGATGTCCCTGGTTCAGGGACCACAAATTGAGAACCCTGCTCTGTAGTTTGAGAAGTCCACCTCCCAGCCTCCAAACAGGACTCTTCCTACTTCCTTCTATACAGGTGAATATCTCACTTGTTTTCACAGATCTCCAGAAAATGAAATTCTATAGACACATCGATATCATTTCAGTCATCATCTGGGATTTATTGAGTGCCTACTAAATGCCAGGTGGACTAAATCCCTCCGTCAGGACCCCTGTCTAATCGCACGTCACTTCATGCAAGTTAACTCACTGATGGTTAAGAAACGGCTATTCTTAGCTTCTCATTGCTGAGAGCAGTACTCAGGTGTGAAAGAGGTTGGAGCTTTTGAGTGATGGAAATGATGTCATTGTCACCTGCCGAAGCCACAGGCAGTTCTGAGAGCAATCTGTTAAAGGTTTTTGTTTACTTTTTCCAAAGTATCCATAGAAACACTGAATCATGGATTTGCATATCTGGATAGGACTCTCCAAATTATCAAGTCATCTCCCTCACCCCGTAACCTCTGCCCTTTCTTCTCAGTTCCCACTACAATCCTAGCTGGCCTTAGCCCCTGTCTGATGTGTCCTATCTTCAGGGTCTTCCCGATTCCTAAGGGAGATGGGATCATTTCCTTTTCTTCACCTCCATTGCCCCATTTTTGATGTGTCTACAGAGAAGAAAGCAGGTAAAAGTCAGAGCCTGAAGGACTTTTGCAAATGTAGAACAATCCTCTTATTTTCCAGGGCAGGACATGGAGGCCCAGGAGGCAAATTAGGATATAAGTGAAGAAAAGAGACACAACCAGCACTCTAAGATGTCTACAATGCAGGGAAGTTTACCTTCAGTAAGTTGAGGTCCTGGTCAGAAGTCCTTGAGCAGTGAGACTCCCTGGTCAGGGGGACCACAAGGAGGAGCGACTTGTGAGTGGCCAAGTGATATTTGGGAGGGGCTGGCAGGGAGGAGAGAGAGCTGCAACAGCTCCACCAACTCACCTGTGTTTCCCAACTCTGACACTGACTTGTTTTAGGCCCCAGGCTAACTGTGAGTCCCAGTTCGAGTGAGTTAGATGCGACCTGCGGTCTGGTCAGGGCCAGGGGCTCTGAGGAATGCTCTGTACTGCTCTGTCCTCCTGGTGCTTAGAGGCCCTGAAGCCCTTGTGAAGGGACCCAGATCCCGACACACCTGCAGGAACTGGTTCAGGATTTGTGTTCGGTCTTTCTCTCAATCCTCTTTCAGGAAGTTGAGTCATAGACTTCTCCCATCCTCTGTCTTATAGGCAATCAACCAGGACAACAGAATATGGTCATTCAGATCATGTAACAAGGCACCAAAGAGCCCCATGGTCTCTCTCACCTGTCTGCATGTTCATCTTTATTGTTCCCCATGCTCCCTCCTGCAGTTTTGGTCTCGAGTGTTTTCTCTAGTTCTTTTGCTCTCAACACACCATGCTTTTGTGAGACTCTATGCCTTTGCATTGCTGGCAATGGCTCCCTCTCTGCCCACTGGAAGAGACATTGCCAGTGCCCCAACTTCAACCCTCATACCTTACACACGTTAGGGCGTCCAGCAGCCTCGCAACTGCCAGCATCTGTGCTTTTATACCTGAGGGCTTTCCTCAAGCCAGAGATGGCTATTCTGTCCCTGCAAGGTAGGCTGCAAATGCCAGGCACCAACTTGCCCTGCAAGGACCAGAACTCAACCATGACTCAGTGTATAATGTGGATGAAAAGGCCCTTCAAACTCAGAGGCCTAAAGTAACCACGTAGGATGGTCTGAAGTTAAAAATTTTCTAACTAAAAGCAGGTCATGGCAGGCAGTCAAATCCTAGGCTGGAATCTAACCTGACAAAAGTTGATCTTTACCTTAATTAAGGTTGTATATTCTCTTTTTGGGTCTACAATAACATACCTTTGGAATGTCAAACTAATTTCATTTATCCGGACCCCACAAAGCACAGGCACCGCATCAGAGGGAGACCACAAGTCCCCTCATTGTTATCGTTACCTGTTAATTGTTGACTGTTAACTGTCCTGTACTCGCCTGTGTAAAAGAAGTATGTGTCCATCATTTCACCTCTTTTCCAATACCAGATGTTTCCCTGCTTCGCTTTCTCCCCCCTCCCTAATCTATCACCAGCGGATTGCATGTAATCCACTTACATCTTCTCTTGTGATTATAATGTACAAAATAAGGTGCAAAATGGCCACTTTCTAGAGCATTTTCTCAGTCCATTGAAGTTTTTATTCCCAGCAATTGTCAGTTTGGCTTAACTACACTCACAAAAATTCTCTCTAGGTTTGAATGTTTCTTATGTTGACAACAAATACCCCAGCCCCCTTCCCCTTCAGGTGAGATATTTCTGCAACATGTGTTTGGTACCTGTTTCTAGAGTTCCTCCACGAAGTGTGATAGCTGACTTACACATCCTTATGGATGCTTTTTCTTCTCTTTCTCTATTTCTTATCCTCCTTCTGCTGTTCATATACCTCCTAAGTCAACTTTTTGCCTTACAAATAGAATCTTTGTTTCAGATTCTATTTATAAGGTGAATCCCATCTCAGACACAAACTAATGATATCATACTTAAAGTCTCTACTGAAATATCTTCTAAGGCTTTCCAGGCAGTAAAGGGTGTGACTTCCATATGCCAAGGGCACTGTCTGTGTGTCTCCATCAGGGTACACATTACACTGTTTTCTAAACACTTGTTTGCCTGACAGTGAGTCCCCACAATATTTTACCCCAGGAAGACAGGGACCATGCATTACCCTTCTTTCTGTCTATACCATGCCACTTACTCCCATGGAGTGGGTATGAAGTGGTGGGTAGATTGTTGCCAAGCACTTGGCAGGCATTATGATTCAGAGAAGAGAGCATTGTCCATGGACTCAGAAGACCGAAGTGGGTCCCCATCATTCCATTGTTCCTATGTGACCACCTTGCCTTTTGCAACTCCAGTTTCCTCTGTGAGGGAACTGTATTATTAGAAGTAATGCCTCTTTGGTCGTCTCCACCAAAGCTGGTAGAAGATAAAAGAGCCTTCCCCTTGGCATGCCACTAAAGATACCACCAACTAAGGGCTAGCCTCCACCCTGGAGACCAGCCTTCACTACCCACATTGGATATTCTTCCCTAGGGTGTGGAAAGGAAAGTGAGGGAGCCCAGGAGCTGGGCCAGGAAGCCTGGCACACTCAGCAGTGATGGCTCCATGGTTCGGTGAACTCACAAAATGCAGAGTAATTTCCCTTCCTCTTAACCACCAGCCTCATGGAAGGAAAGCTGCTCTCCCATCCCCTCCCTTTTCCTTAGTTAGTCATGACTCATTAACTGCCACCCGTGAGTAAGTTTTATTCTAATTTTCATGATCTAATTCAGAGACGTTTTCAGTTAAAGATCAGGATATAGGTTTTTGACTTAGCTAATGAAATATCTAATGAATCTGCATTAGTGACAATTACACACAGGACACCTAAAGGGGAAGGACCAGTCCCAGCCCTCTGTCGATGCCACTTGCTAATGGCCCCTCTAAGGGGGAACTAGAGTCTTCGCGCCCCTCTCGCTGACGGACAGTGCTCTTCTGGGGGCAGGGGCTGGAAGAAGGGGGTTGATGAAGGAACGTTTGCCTTTCTCACTTTCTCTTCTCTTCTTCTGGTTTGGTTCTGCCTTGGAATCAACAGCATGATATAAAAGCGGGCTTTTCAAAGGTAATAACGATCTTCTCATAATAGGATTGATTTATAAACTTGTATGTAAGCAAAATTATCTTAATGTCAAAAACAAATTTGGATCCTGGAATAATTACTCATCAGGGAGGGCAGATTCCCTCCCTAATCAGATGGGCATCTAAAGCAAGTAATGACCACAGAAAGTCCGTGAACATTTAAAACAGAGTCTCAGAATTCTTGCCCAATCGCCATGTGGTAGGGTCTATGATTCTATGGGGCTCTTCTCTGGACCCCAACATCCTCCTGTCCTCACCTAAGGGAGTGAAAACATCAGTCGAAGGTGGAAAAATCTGGGAAGAGAAAAGTCTTTAAAATCACAGAGCTCAATCATTTGGCGTTGACAGCTTTATAATCTCTGTTCTGATGCAAGCCAGCTGGTCCCCAGCAGAGCCTAAATCAGCAGATCTAAGCAAGTGAAGGCACAGGCTTCTGGAACAGGAAAGGCAGCTCCCAAATTGGCTGCATGCACACCAGCACCCCACTACTTGGTTGCTCCCATCTCCCTCTATTACCCCAAAGTCAAGGGGGAGAAGGAGCATTTTCTGCATCCCGCAGGTTAAATACGCAGTCACCCCTTTGGAGTATGTGAGTTGAGGTTTTCGTTGTTACTGTTGTTGTTGCTTTTCTTACTTTCCCTTCTTACACTCCCTCCTCTACCTAATTTACTCTGACTTGGATGTCAAGTCATCTGGACCGACCTCCTCGGGTCTTTTTCTGGCTCTGTGACTGGGCATTCTTCCACATTGGGAGGTGAAAAATGCTCCCTTTAATCTCCCATGTGCTCCTCAATCTTTGTCTTTTGGAGTGTCTGCTTTGGGCTACTTCTTCTCAGGAGTTTGACAGTTTTATGCACCAGCTAATGTTTCTCATGTAACCTCGGGTGCTTTTTCATGGTCAGAGGAAAGCTCTTTTGAATTTAAGAGGTCGAGATGGTGGAGTGAGGGATCTGGTACAAGGGTGAAAGTAAAAATTATTACTCCCTTGGGGAAGCCATCATATATTTTCCAGCCCCTGGTGACCATGGCAGTGAGAAGGGACTGGCTATGCCTTACACATCTATGTCGCTTCGGCACTAGCTTAGCCCTTCGTATACATTGCTGGAGCCAGAAATTTGTGTGAAATGAATAAATGGATGAAGGAATAAATTTTAGACTGTCTCTTATATGGTAAGAAAGCTGGAAAACATCATCAAAATTGAGATCTCAGTCCCCAGAGGAAAACAATATTACAGTCTGTGATATAGAGACCAAATTCGGGATTGATATTGTGACCTTAAGCCGTTCTATGCAAGAAGGGAGTTGACTGCCAATGCAAATGCCATCTCAATTACCCTAAATACATGCCAAAACTTAGCCTCCAGAATGTGACTTGCCCTTTCAAAAGTACACTTCATTTTAAAAGAGTAATAAAGCAAGCATTCAAAAACACATGCTGTCATGAAATGCTAGCACTGGCAGGGGACATGGTGGTCTAGGCACTGGCAGATGGGGGGGCACCATGACAGGCACCCTACCTGACTGCAGCAGGAAGTCTGACCCAACTGTAGAGTGCCTGAGACAGCTCGGAGTGTGTGCAGCCAAGCCAAGCAGAAGAGGGGAGAGAGAAAACCTGAGGGGTGGGGCAGATAAGTAGAAATATCTACTTCTGCTCAGGAACAGGCAGGGAGAGGCAAGACACTGAGCCGCTTGGGACACACAGAGGTGCCATCTCAGACGTGTAAGGCATCGACTAGTGTGGAAATCAGAATGTAGGCTATACCATCAAACAGGCCTGGTTTCTCAACTGATTAGCTGTACAATCTACCTAATAAGCCTAACCCTGGCTGGTGTAGCTCAGTGGATCGAGCGTTGGCCTGTGAACCAAAGTGTCGCTGGTTTGATTCCCCAGTCAGGGCGCATGCCTGGGTTGCAGGCCAGGCCCTCAGTAGTGGGCGCGTGAGAGGCCACCACACATTGAGGTTTCTCTCCCTTTCTTCCTTCCCCTTTTTCTAAAAATAAAATAAATAAAATCTTTAAAAAAAGAATTATTTAAAAAAATAAAATAAAAAAATAAACCTTTCTGAGCCTTTCTTCCCTCACCTGTAAAATGGGGATAATAATAGCATATAACTCATGAGACTGTACAGGAGGCAAAAACAGGATACTCAAAAACTTTATTGAGACCGCATGCCAGGAAGTATTCTGAGCTCAGGGCACAGAGAACAAGGCAGGTAAGTCCCTGCTCTTGTGGTATTTCCCTTCCAGTGGGAGGTAGCGCTAAGTCCTCACACGGAGGAACAAGATAACATCAGGGTTAGAGACATGCTGTAATGAAAATGAGAAGGCCTCCTGACTCAGGGGTGGGGGAAGAGGCTATACCAGAGAGAAGGTCTCTCTGAGGTTGTGACAAATGAGCTGTCACCTGTATGACAAGGGGGAGTCCAACAGGTGAAGGTCCAAGGGCAGAGAGTTCCAGGCCGGGGGACTAGCACAGGCAATGCACTGGGGTAGAGAAGAGCCGGCTGCACTCTTGGGCACAGAGAAGGCCCCGTGCAGCCCCGGCACGGCGAGCGAGCTGGGGAAAGGACGGGGGGAGGGGAAGGTGGGATCTGGTTTATGTCTTCAAAAATCACTCTAGATAGTAAAGGTATGCATGTAAAATAGCTCATGCCATATGTTAGGTGCACATTTATCATGGAGATTATAGAAATGTTTGTAAGGTGGTGAGCAGTGTCAGACACATACTACGTGTGATAAGAGGTTTTTTCACAGCATGTAATGTGTGCTTAGCTACTTCCTAAAGATGGTAATTCAACGATTGAGTAAGAAAGAGACTTGCCTTTAGCAGCTCATGGTCTAGTAAGGACACACCGAAAGAGCATGAGAATACATAATGTTAAGTTGGAGCTGGCCAGAAGAAAAAAAAGAGAAAGATAATTTCAGCTGGAAGAGAAACAGCATGTGCATATAGCTGTAGGGTGTTTTGCATAAGGTCACAGTGATAGGTGATGTTCTGGGAGGCTGGGGGACCCAGACAGCGCTGACCTAGCAGGGCATTTGTGAGCCCAGAGAATGAACAGAATGGGTCCTGTTGTGATGGGGAGTCACTGGAGAGTATTTCACAAAGAGGGCACCTTGCCAAGGACTTGGTCTGGGGAGATCCCTCTGGCTGGAGGGTGAATTGAAGAAGGTGGGACCCTGCAAGTTCAGGAAGTCCCGGCTGCCGTCCCGCTGACAGAGAGCAGGCGAGGGCTGGATCCGAGTAGTAAGAAGAGATGCAAAGCAGGCAATAGTTTCATACATGTTTTGGAGGAGAGAATCAGCAGGATGGGACACAGACTAAACACTCAATAAAAACTTTTTAAAAAATCATTAAATTGATTGGGCTGGAAGGACAGAGCGGAGGTAGCCTCTATCAGGGCAGCGGTATGTGAATTAGAGGTCAGGTGCCAGCGAACAATAAATGCCTACTGTTGTCATAATTACCGTCAGATTCAGAGTCGCAGACTAATCAGGTCAAACTCCTCAAGAAGGCGAGGAAGAGGAGAAAAGAGTCCCAGTCTCAGGGGCTCTGGGGTTCGACAGTGAGGGGCAGCCTGGGAGGCTGGGGTCTGGGCGTTACTCCCGGTTGCTAGAGGGAGCCAGCGTGCTGCAGACCACACGGTGTGTGCCCTGTCGTTGGCTCTGGTTCCTGCACATAGTTTGTCAGTTTCCACTCATTATCTGCAGCATGCCCAGGTGAACAATACCCATGCCCCAGGCAACCAGAGGGAGGCTGTGGGGTCCTCAGGAAGTGCACCTTAGTGGCCAATAGGTCACTCATGTTGTCTGTAATCCATCTTCACCTTCAGGAAGAGCACGCTGCCTCATCTTGGCCTTCAGAAAGGATTTAATCTGGAACGTGTGGTCACTGTGAGGTCCACAACGAGCTTAGGACTTCAGCAAGTTTGCCACAGATTTGAACCATGAAACAATGACTGATGACCTGTCCAGCAGCTCCTGGCCTTGTCCACCATTAGTCACTCTTGGGAAAAGTTCCCCGAGGCTGAGAGACCAGAGGAAGAGGCTGACAGCTCTACCATTACATTAAGAGTGTATTATGGGGACTTACACATTGTAGGCGGTACCTCCCTGGCAGTGACAAAATGCCACAGATGTCATCCACACTGGGCGACAGATGCTAAGGGCTTATATAGGACAGGGCAGGATGGGTGGGATGCTGGGAGTGATCTGCCCTAGAAAACAGGAAAACATCTATCATGCTTGCCCAGGGTGGGGCATAGTCTGTTCCAGGACCCAGCAGAAACCAGGGTCCTGGGAGTCGTAGGGGAGGGGTTGATCAGACAGTCTCTGGGGGGATTTAGTGGGAACGATCTCTGTTCTGTCCTGGATCTAGCTGGCATGTCATGGAATAGTCTTTCCTCTAGCAGGGGTATCCAACCTTTTGGCGTCTCTGGGCCACACTAGAAGAAGGAGAGCTGCCTTGGGCCACACATTAAATACACTGTAACATGTAATCACACACACACACACACACACACCTACCTCATAATGTTTTAAGTAAATTTACGATTTTGTGTTGGGTCACATCCATAGCCATCCTGGGCTGCAGGCAGCCCATGGGCCAGGGGTTGGACACCCCTGCTGACAGTCACCTGCTCCAGCTGAATTCAGCTGTTCTTGATGATTCTCTGCCTTTCACATTTGGTCAGACCAGGTGGATTGAAGTTACATGCGTATCTCCATGTCTTCCAAACCCCAACTTAAAAAAATATCAATAAAGAAATTTTTTGAAGGTTACAAGCCCACAGGGACAACTAGAAGGGGAAAGGAAGCAGTGGATATCAAGAGATAACAATCTTTTGAAGATGAACATGACAGGGGGAATAATAACTGATTTGATAACGAGAAAAAGCTGAATTATAAGTGCTTATAAATGGGGTTACAAGCTAGAAACCAGCCGACGGGTGCATACACACGTGTGTGCAAGCACACACACTGGAGGCATCAGGTGGGAAGGAAGAAGAAGGAAGGAGGCCTAAAACATCAAAATTTGAGGACAGTCTATGCAAGGAGCTTTCCAAAGATGGTTAAGCACCTAAGAATCAACCACTTTAAAAATGGGTTTCACCTTGACCCTTGAGGACTCAGGAAAGCAAGTCATCATGAGTGCATGGCACAGTCATTATCCTGAATGTGACTCTCCCTGTCTGAACCAAGGACCACATCAGGCCGTGGGTTCCACAGTCTGAGCTGGACAAAGCTGCCTGGCCCTCTGTAACCTCAGGAAGTGAGAGATAGCCCTCCGGGGGAGGTCTCTGTGATTTGGGTGATATCTGCTCAGTTGTTGGTAGAAAGATGGAGACACCCAACTCAGGACCCCGCTTTTGCGATTGTCTAGCGTAAGCATTTATTTAAGGATAGTAAGCAATGGCTACCATTTTGTACAGTGAATTGAATTCCTTCCCAATTGGAGCAAAATCTTTGAGAGGACCTGGCAGAACCCAGTTCTGCCTCCAGCTCCAAGATCCCCTAAGTACTATGTTGACCACTGTGCAGTGATCTTGCAGCAGCCTTCTCCTCACAGCCCCTCTGATGGCTTCTCTCAGACAGCAATGACAGTAGAGTCTGGACTCCCGAAAGACTGAAGCCTTGAGGTACCTGGTCCTCAGAGGTGAGTGTAATACCTCTTTATGGCTAAACCGAGGATAAGCTGTCTTTGATGACTCTCCATCTCTCCTTACCATGCTCATGCCCTCCCTACCACGCTTTTGGGGTTTTCAAACCGAGCCTGCACACACTGTTCAGACCAAGGGTGCAAAAAACAACAATGGAGGGTTATTTTCTCGGAGCCTGCTCCCACCCACCAGGCCTCATTGGCCTGACTCACACACAGGAGGCAGAGGAGAGAGCTGTCCCTCCATCGTTGCCCACTTGCTGCCTCACTCTGGGTTGGTGACTTAGATTCTCAGTGTCCTCACCTACAAAATGATGTGGAGGAACTAAGCCTCTCTGTGTGTGTGTGTGTGTGTGTGTGTGTGTGTGTGTTTGTGTTGGTTTTTTTTCTGACTTAAAAAAAAGTTGCAAATACGGTAAAATGTAATTCCTCAATCACTTTGAGATTTTCCAAATGCTACGTCTGACATAACCACAGTCCAGGGACTGAAATTCAGGACATTAACGTTGACACAACACGACTTTCTGACCTACGGACCTTCTTCAGATTTCTCCAATTGTCCTTTTTCTACTCAAGATCCAGTCTAGGACCACGCATTCTGTTCAGTTGTTGTCTCCTTATTCTCCTTGCATCTTTTATGCTTTTTTATTATTTGTCATTACTACTCCTATCTACCACCGTTCTAACGTTGTTGCTGTTGTTATTATTCTCCTGGAATAATTAATAATTGTCTTATTATCAAATAAAGCGGGCTATTTTAAAAACTTCACTTCTAGCATTTATATGCTATACATTGAACCCTTTTTGCTGCTTGCCTATTTTGCCAGCCAAATGGGAATGTTTGCGCAGTGCCCTGATCTGAGCTCCTGGGAGCTAAGCTTCCGATAACGACACAGGCAGGTCTCCCACCTGCCTGAACCTTTGACTTTAAGTGCAATACAGTATTGTTGTGTGTGCAGCCAGAGTTATGTAAAATGATGGGATGGGAATGAACATCGCACCTGAGCTGGCTGAACTCCAATTGAGCTCATTGGCCCCAAATGCAGCTAGTTTTTACCCAGATAAATGGGCATGAGAGAGGGTTTGCTCCCTGCAGAGATCAGGTGAGGAAAGCAGCTGGGAGGGGAGGGAGTGAGCTGAAGCCCAGCCTGGAGCCTGCTCTCCGCACTCACCTCCTGGCTGTAGGTGGTATCTGCCCCAGAAGGGAGCCTTTTTCTCATTAGCACAATGTGGTAGGGCCAGTCCGACTCCGCCTGGTGCACTCGCTTCAGTCAGAAAGCCAGTCACTGTAACAGCAGGAGGCAGAGGGACAGCATGACTGATTCAGAGGAAGTGTGCATGGAGGCAGGTGGGGTCACCTGGGATGCCATCACCACCCAGGCGGGGGGCAAAGGTGGACCTGGCCATGTAAGCAGCTCCTCAGCCAGGGAGCCAAACCTGGCAGATCCACCCTCCTTCCTGTCCTGCCACAAGCCCCCAGGGGACTGTTCGCAGGTAGCAAACACTTTATTTAGTGCCTTTACTTGGAAAAAATAGGGAATTATTTTTACCATATGTCTAAAAAAAGTCAATTTTTCATCATAAAAGCAATAACTGCTCATTAAAAAAATTAAAAAATAAGAAAGGTAAAAATTAAAACAAAAATAAGTAGTTTCTGTATCCACTGCAGGGAAGCATTGTTAATAATTGTTTGTGTTTTGTGCTCGGCTTTCTAATAAAACTCTTCTATTTATAAACATATTTTTACATTGCTATATTATATACTATCTTGCTTTTAAACTTTCTATTAAATCATAAATGTTTTGATTGTTACTACATCACTCAGCATATTGTATCAATTTTACATAATATCTTCAATTTTAATATCTGTGTAATGTTCCATTGAATGATTATACTGTGTTACATAAATATTGCATTATAATTGGGCATTCATGGGGTCCTAAACTTTTAGCATTAGAAATTATACTTAGCCCCTTATTTAGGATTATTCTTTTATGGTAGAATCCCAGAAATGCTATTACTTGCTTAAATACCACGAGTATCTTGATGTTCTTGAGAACTACACATTAGCTTTTACTGTTCAGATTGCTTCATTCATTCTTATTATTTTGTAAATACTTATTGTGTCCCCACTATGCTCCAGATGCTGTGCTGGGAACTGGAAAAAAGTCACAATCCTTAGGTCTATGAACACTGTAAACGTAGTGAAAAACTGTAGTCTAACCATCAAACAAATGAATGTATAGTTTAAAATGGTGGTAAGCACTACGAATAAAACTAGAAGATGCTTCGAGAAAGTACAACAGAGGAATCTAGTTGAGACAGGAAGTAGGTTAGGGAAGGCTTCTCTGAGGACATCGCTTCAGCTAAAATCTAATAGTGCAGTGGAGTTAGACAAAGAGTGGAGCAAAGCATTGTACGCATAGAGGACCTGTAAGTTTGGCAGAAATAACACAAGGATTTGTAGTTTTATCATAAGTGCAGTGGGACAATGGGAAGCAATTCAACAGCTTAGGCAGGAAAATAACATGAGATTTGTGTGTTCTGCAAGGGCTGGGGTTAGACCGAGGGGATTGGGGATGATGACTAAATAGTCTGAGGTTTCTTTTCAGAGTAATGGAAAAAATGTTCTAAAACAGATTGTAGTGATGGATGCATGACTCTGTGAAGATACTAAAAGCCTTTGCATTGGGCACTTTCAATGAGTGAGCTGTATGATATGTGCACTATATTTCAATAAAGCTGTTTCTAAAATGTGAAGCTGGCTTCACGGTGAAGAATGTGTTACAGGTGGCAGGGTGGCATCGGTTTGTAAGAGTCAAGTTAGGGTTTGACTGATGGATTGTTCTAGGGTGGTGGCCACTGAGAAGGGAGCAATGGGCAGATTCCAGATATATTTTTGCACTGACATTAATTTCTCAGATAGAGTGTAAGCTTCTCAAGGCTAGAGATTTCTATCCTTCCACTAAATAACACACTTTCCCCCCATCTTTACTGAGATATAACCAACAAAATTGTAATGTATTTAAAGTGTACAACATTGTGATTTGATAGGCATATACACTATGAAAGGGTTCCCACCATCTGTCACCTTGCATAATTCCCTTTTTTTGAGGGTGTGGACCCCTTACCTGCTCTCTAAGCACCTTGCAAGTATACAATACAGTGTTATTAACTATAATCACCAAGCTGTACATTATATCCTCTGAACTTATTCATCTTAGAACTGTATTCTTTTGCCAGATTGTCCTCATTTCCGACCCCCCAAACCCTGGCAACTGTTAGTCTACTCTGTTTCTGTGAGTGTGGCTTTTCTTATCTTTTTGTATTTCACGTATACGTGTGGGCTATCACGGCAGTACCTGTCTTTCTCTGTCTGGCTTATTTGCCTTAGCATAATGCTCCCCAGGTTCACCTGTGTCGCCATAAATGGCAGAATGTTATATATCCCACATTTTCTTTATTTATCTGTCAGTGGACATTTAGGTTGTTTCCATATCTTGACTATTATAAATAAACTATATGAATAAACACATTGTGTGGATACCTCTTTGAGACAGTTTTGTTTCCTTCAGGTAAATACCCAGGAGTGGGATTGCTGGATTATATGATAGTTTTACTTTTTATTTCTTGAGGAATCTCCATACCATTTTCCATAATCGCTGTACCAATTTACAACGTCACTAACAGTGCACAAGTGTTCCCTTTTCTCTACATCCTCACCACCGTGTGTTACTTCTTGTCTTTTTGATGCCAGCCATTCTAACAGGCATGGGTTGACATCCTGTATTTTGGTTTGCATTTCCCTGATGGTTAGTGGTGTTGAGCACCCTTTTCATGGACCTGTTGGGCAATTGTATATTTTCTTTTGAAAAAATGTCTCTTCAGGTCCTTTGTCCATATTTAAGTTGGTTTATTTAAACAAACAGTTCCCCCTACTAGCTCATAGGACTGGGTTTGAAAATTAGATAAGACAATGGCAGGACAAAGACAAAATCAGGAATGTACTTGGGAGAAAGTGGGTAGACCTGCTCAGGGGGCAGAATTTGAAGAATGAGTAAGATTTTATACTATGAGAAGGGAAGTCTGGAGATGGAGAGTGAAGTGAGGGAAAAGTGGATGGTGGAGAAGAGAGGAAAGCTGGGAAAGCATCACTAAGCCTGAGGGAAACAGCACTGGTCAAACGGCAGCCTAGAAATTTGGGAAAGCATCATTTGGCTGTGAAGTAGGCAGTGGTCCACAAAAGGGACCGAAGGTCAAAGTCCCCTGGGTTGTTAATTGAAATACAGATGGTAGCAGGGACAAAGCTATGTGTTCACCAAATCATACCGTGTTCTTCTGGGACACTCAGGAATACTATATTTTCTAGCAGCCCATGGTGGATTAATTGCAGAAATGACCCTACTGGTTCATATCTTCCTCTACCTTGGGAGAAGACCCTTTTCGGTAGTCCCTCCCATGCTGACTCTGGGGTTGGTACTTGTTCTATCAGTGTCTTATTGCTTCTATAACAAATCAACACAACTTAACGGCTAAAGTGACATAAATTTATTATCTTACAGTTCTGGAGGCTAGAAGTCCAGAATGAGTTTTACCAGGCAAAGATCAAGTCGTTGGCAGAGCCATGTTCCTTTCTGGGGGCTCCAGAGGATAATGCAGTGCCTTGCCTTTCCCAGGCAAGGCATTATTTTAGATAATGCCTTGATTTCGTAGTTCATGTCCCCTTCCATCTGCAAGGCCAGCAATGGCTGGTCAAGTCTTTCTCGTGGTGTCCTCTCTCTTATTTTAATTCCACTGCCTCCCTCTTTCCCATTTAAAAACCCTTATAATTACATTCACCCTACCTCAGGTTCCCCAGAGGGAGACCTTGTAATCTCAAGCCATTACGCTTGCTCTGGCCAGTGAGCCAGTTGCAAACATGACATAGCAGAGGACACAGCAGAGATTTGGCAAGACTTGCGCACTGAGACTTCTCTCTTGCTCCTCTTAGAAGACTGAACTGCCAGAAAGTAGGCCTGTGCTAGCCTGCTGAATGAGGAGAGTTTCATGGACAAGTTGTCCCTGTTTTTCCACCCAACAGTCAGTCAACCACCAGAAGCGTAACCCAAGCGTAATCCATCTAACCCAAAGGCGTATCAGTCAGCACAGTGAAGTCCAGTGTTAACTGCCAACCCACGGAATTGTGAACTAATTACACGAGGTAAGCTTTGTGGTGGTTTGCTACATAGCAACACATAATTGATATATCCTCTGACATTTAGGCGGGCTCATGCAACCAGTTTTGACCAATGGAATGAGGACAACAGTGATATACACCACTTCCAGGCCTGGCCCCTAAAATCTTCTGTCAACCTGTGAGTCAAGAGAGGGCAGAGGTTCTGCAAGGAGACTCTGGAAAACACTGGACAATCCAAATGGAAGCAGCATGAGTCCAGTTTCTGCTTAATGAAAACCACCCAACTGGGAATATCCTTGCTGGCCTGGACTGATCAAGTGCTGGGGCGAGTTTCTGTATTAGTCACTAAAATATTGCATGTTGCTTATTTGCCATAGCAACTAGCCTTAATGACCCTAATGTTTGATATTGCTATCTAATAACTGGTACTAGGTGAACTGATATGTGCCATGCTCAGCCTGATACCACAGGGGTGGGAAAAAGTAGGTTTACAGTTGTAATACAAATAAATACTACAATAATTAATAAATAATAACGCAAGAAGAAACTCTGTTTTCCGTACTCACAACTGCAAACCTACTTGTGCCCACCCTGTGTACCAAATCCATGGACTAAATACTGGGAAAGGATGTATATTGAGAAGTGAGTGAAGTGGGCAACAGGATATGAACAATTTTTTAGGCCTGCCCAGGCATTTATTCACTGTTTTAAGCAGAAAAAGGCCGAGAGCCATATTTCAGTAGAAGGGTGACAAAGATGAACTATGGCTGTCAAATACTTTTTTCCTCTCTCTTTTGATACTTCGCTACCTAACGTCATGCTGTGATCACTGTCAGTGTTTAATAAATAATTGTTTGAAGCAAGAGAGGGAGGAGCCATGCAAAATGGTGCTATCGGTATCTTCATGGTTCTGAAGGTAGTGATGGCATTTGCATGATTTTTATTCTTCATTAACTGCATCCATTGCTTTGAGTTATGATATCAAAAATTTTTCCCTGATTTAGTTTAATGTCTGTAGCTATGCTTTGCCCCTTTAAATCCTCTTCAAGGGATGCACCAGTTCTCTGCTCATCTGCCTGTGGAAGGGCTGCTTGTAATAGCTCCAGACTGTGAAATGAATCTCTATTGATTTCTGTAGAATTCAATCAGCAGAAAGCCAGTCTAGGCTTATGTGAAGTTTGCATGTTCTCATGTTCTCATATCCCTTTCATAACAAGGGACACATCATCTTTGAAAGATAAGTTATTAAAATGTAAGGTTCAGAGGGGCTCTTAGAAGTGCCAGAAATCTGTTCATCCTCTATCCTCTATGCTCTTTCCCTTCCTGTAAATTTCTGGGCCCGATTCATTCAGTGAGAAATCAGCTGTGCTGCGCTCCCATCACGCTTCATCTTCTTTCTACCCAATGTCCTTTGCCCTGCCTTCTGCATGGTTACTCAGCCTTGCTGAAAACAGTGAGCTGTTTACAGTGTATTTGCTGTATCATTTAGTTAAAGACAAGGTGCTCAAGGTGAGCATTTTTATTTTATGGGGTCTGTCCGTGTTGCCTAGGACCAAGAAATTAGTAGGTTGACCTTTCCTTGACACTTTAGCTATCATACTAATGGTTTGTGCACTTAACTAACCAACAGTTGCCAACTTTATTAAAGGATGCTAATGAATAAAAAATATTATCAGAAAACAATAATTAACCTGGAGTATAAAAGTATTAACCAGAGGCAATCAATCACCTTTCCCGGCTTAGTAAACACTTAAAATGTATTAACTCTCCCTAAAGGAGTAATTAAAGAACTTAGCTGTTATGTTTCAAACACAAGTAACAAAGGGTCAAGCACAGAGTACAGATCCGGTAATTGTGGATGAACATTAGCCAGTGGTTGACGTTAGATGTTGCACTCACAGAGCCAGGTGCTTTCTGACACGTGGGTCTGTAACATCGCTGAGCATTCGTTTCATTTACAAGACAAATCGGGATAACACCACAAACTACCTGTTCATTGCCTATATGAGCTGATTCTTTTACATTTCTTTCATACTGTAATAACAATAATAGTAGCAATTTATCTTGCGTCTTGCAAAATTGCTTTCAATACAGGTGATAAATATGTGTACTGTTACCAGAAGTGTATGATTAAGCAGATTTTATTTCACACTGGTCAGTGTTATGTAGTATTGTGTTTTTAATGGCTATATTGAGGAATAATTGGCATATAATAAGCTGCACACATTTAAAGTGTACAATTTGATAAGCTTTGACATGTGTATAGATCCATGAAACCATGACCACGATTGACGTAGAGAACAAATCCATCGCCCCTAAAATTCCCTGGGTCTCTTTCTAATTCCTCATTCCCAGACCCCTGACCCTTTGCAGGCAACCACTGAGCCTTTTGTCACTATAGATTAGTTTGGACTGTTTTAGAATTTCATATAAATGAAAACAGACAGTATAGTTTGTTCACCATAATTATTTTGAGATTCTTGCCTTTTACAGAGGTATCAGTACATTCTTCTCTTCTATGGCTGAGTAGTATTCCGTCACGTGGATAAATCACAGCTTGTTTATCCATTCATCTGCTGTTGGACATTTGGGTTAATGGGCGTTTTTGGCTATTACAAATAAAGCTGTTATAAACATTTGCATACAAATCTTTGTATGGTCATATGGTTTTATGTCTCTTTGGTAAATATCTATGGATCATATAACACGAGTATTTTTAATTTTTTCGCGGACTGCCAAACTGCTTTCCAGAGTTGCTCTACCATTTTACATTGCAAGCAGAAGTTTATGAGAGTCACAAAATCTCATGGAATTGAATATAAAATATTGTGCTTATTATTAGTACTCATTTCTCTTGGGAGAAGGTCCATAGCCTAAATATTTGCAGCTAACATATTTCCAATATGATGTTTCATTTTAGTTATTTTCTATTTATCTTTAGCCATTGCTTAATAGCTATCCATTTGGTTCTAATTTAAGAAAAAAGCAGTTATTTACTTCTAATTTTTTTCACTCCATGGAATGAATGTATTTTGTAGGAAAATTTTTCCTCCGGACCTCGTGCCTTTCATCCTCAGTTGTCATGATGCAGAATTCTTCTAAAAACCTTGCTGATGTTTTCTCTCTGTATGCTTATTATCACAGCTCGTATTTTTGCTGTCCTTGTGCTTTCTAGTTCACCTTGAAAGCCCACCCGCACTCTCGAAACCTGGGCATGCTTCTCTCAGGCCAAAAAAACACATCTGATAGAGGGATAAACCCGAATTTCTGAGATTACGGTCTGAGTAGTTGGACACGTTCCTACCTGCTCTCCCAGGCAAGATGAGTCAGCTGGTGAGCTGATCGAACAGCAAGAGCCCTTCTCTGGATTTGGGGCAGGTAACAACTCTGTCATTTGCTGCTAAAGGTACGTTTTTGTTTCTTAACATTGGATAGGGGTGGGGTTTGGGAAAGGGTAGAATTTCATGGGACTTTGCCAGCATTTTCTCATAATGAGAAAGCGAGAAAGAACTAGTCTGACAATAGTATGTACTGGGTCTGTTCAGAAAAAGTCCAACCATTATTAATACAATGAGAACGGTGTGCATGACATTGATGTAACCTGGCAGCCAAGGAGAGTGGACTGGAATGCGCATGCATGAACAATGATGTCAATGAGGGCAGTGGGCGCTGTTGAGTGAGCATGTATACTGTGTGGCTGTTGCGCTCAAAAAGACTGAGCGAGTAGAGTAATGAATCTTCATCAAATTTTGCATTAACCTTGAATATTCTTCCATGGCAACTATTCGGATGATTGAGAAAGCCGCGACCATGGGCAACTGGTGACTGGCAGCTTCATCACAACAATGCACACACTCATGCATCACGTCTCATGCAGAGTTTGTTGGTGAAACATCAAATCACCCAGGTGACTCAGCCCCACTATAGCCCAGATTTGGCATCCTGTGACTTCTGACTTTTCCCCAAACTAAAGTCACCTTTAAAAGGGAAGAGATTTCAGACCATCGATGATATTCAGGGAAATATGACAGGGCAGCTGATGGAGATTAGGAGAACTGTGTGAGGTCCCAAGGTGCCTAGTTTGAAGGGGACTGAGGCATCATTGTCCTATGTACAATGTTTCTTGTATCTTGTATCTTCTTTAATAAATGCCTCTATTTTTCATATCACATGGCTGGATACTTTTTGGACAGACCTTGTAGGACATATGAGAGTCCCCAACTTACAATAGTTCAACTTAGGATTTTCCACTTTACTATAGTGCAAAAGTGATACACTTTTGTAGAAACCATACATCAAATTTTGAATTTTGACCTTGGCCCAGGACAGCAATGTGGAGTATGACACTCTCTCCCCTGATGCTCAGCAGAGGCAGCGAGCCACCGCTCCCAGGCAGCCAGCGACCAGGAGGGTCAACATCTCACTGTACAGTGTGCTGTGTGGTCAGCGTTTCTTGAATATTGTGCTCTGAGCATGTTTAAGGTAGGCTGGGTGTATTAAATGCATCTTTAACTTAATGATGTTTTCAATTTGCAGTGGGTTTATCAGAACATAACCCCATCATAGGTCAAAGAGTGTGTGTGTGTGTGTGTGTGTGTATGGCACCAGTGGTTGTATTATTTGGTATATAAATTTGCTAAATAATATATTATTATAATATATATTATTGGTATGATAGTACATATTACAAATAGGCGTTATAATATATATTATGTAATAGATATTATTTGGTATGATAATATATTATTATCATTTGGTATACTTGATTGCATTATTTGGTATAAATGTTTGGTACATGTATGTATCAATCAAACTGTTCCAGGTAGAAGTAGTTTTGTAGTCTGACCCGACAGCAATATCACTCTTTGAGTACATGTGTGCATCCTACAATTTGATAGGACTACTAAAATAAATAGGATTGTGTGCATTAGGTCCAGAAAAAATTTTCTGGAAGGCTTGAGGGAGCCTGGAGACTTTTTTCAAAGAGCTGTTTGTGCAAGAACCATTGAGATCAGTTATTTCACAGTACTACTGTCTTGCCACTTTGGAAAAGAGTTGGGCATTATCTACTAATCATGAATATACTCATATCATATGAACTAGCAACGCCACTCCTAGGTAACATGAGTACACCTGCATACACACATGTGCACAAGTTCAATAGAAATGTGTTTGCATGCACCAGAAGATGTATATAAGAATGTTTATCACTGCATTTGGCATTATAAATTGTAAACAATCTAAATGTCTGTCAGCATTAGAATGAATAAATACATCGTGGAATATTTATAGATGGAATTCACACAGCAATGGAAATAAGTGATGTGTTTCTACATGCAGTAGCATGAATGGATCTTAGAAATACCATATTGGGCAAAATAAGCCAGATACCTACACACACACAAATCTGTGGTATGTGATGCTTTTATATGAAGTTCAAGAAATAGGCAAACTACTCTATTATGTTTGAGTGTACATGCTTACGTGATATAACTATAAAGAAAAGCAAGAACGTTATCAGGATATTGGATATAGTTAGGACAGTGGCTATTTTCAGGGACTAGAGGTTGGCTAGGGCACAAGGGAGGTTCCTCGGGTGCTGGGCGCTTGACTGTGCTTATGAATATTTTGCATGTTGACAAATCATTGTTTACATAGTTTTGGTCTTTGTAGTTTTCCACATAAAATTTATACTTAATACATTTATTAAGAGAAAGGTTTAAAAAAGTCCTCCAGCCACTGTCCGTGGCGGTCGGTCTGCAGATCACACACCGGCCGCAGCTGCCGTTTCTCTGTGGCGTTGGCTCCTGCTCCTGCTGACGCCCCCCGACCCAATCGCCTTTGACTTTCCCACAGGCACCCCATAGTTCTGAATGCTCCCCAATCCCCATCTCAGGCTTCTTTTCAAGATGATGTTTTTGACATTCTATCCATGCTCATCTGTTTCTCCAGGTGCTTCATCCTTGGCTTACTTCCTCTACGCAGGTAGGTGTCAGTGGCTTCTTCTAGCAACTGTGGCTGCTGCAGCTGGAGGTGGGCCTACTGGGCTGGGGTGGGGGCCATCTATGGAAACCCCTGGAGCCGTGGCCTCATCTTCCCCATGCTCCTTGTTGCCAGAGACGGGACGCTTAGCTATCCTCTCTGGTCTAATGGCTCCTTGGGAGTCAGCCTGACAGGCAGCGTGCCCGTCCTTTTATCTGAAAAAGCCCTTTCTTTACTTTGTCAACTTTCTTTTATTCCAGACTTCAGATATCTCTCTTTTAGATGTCATAGGGGCAAAAGATGTGGAGAGACATCAGGGAGAGGGAAAAAGGCCTCACTGCACTGATTAATTGGCTGTAAATTAAAAATAACAAATCGCTCTGCTCAAAGTGAACTTACCTAGATATGTCCTATTTTTAAAAAAATACCATTGACCTTTTCCTCAGAGGACACGGTAATGAAAAGTGATTTAAGGACAGGATAGCGACAAATTTTATTAATTTCCTATAGTGTGCCAGACGTCGTGTTAAGCTCTTGTGTAATCCCACCCTATGGAATGCATGTTGTTACTTCCAGTTTATAGGTGAGAAAACCGAGGCCCATGGAGCATCGCCACTCGCCCTTGCCCGCTCAGTTAGTGATGGGGGATTAGGGGGCTGAAACTACCGGGCTTGGCTCCAAAACAGAGACTCTTTCCACACCATTAGGGTGTAGGGCTTCTGGACAGGGTGATATATAGGGCAGACCTGGCAAAATAAATATGTTACATCGTAAACCTCAGACAAGTCAGATATTTGTCAAAGCAAATGAATTCTAATACGAGGTGGGACAGGAGAGAGATCTTCGTGCCTCTGCACTGCCCTTGAGTGAACAAAGTAATTATTGGTGGAGGCAAAATCATGGCGTCTGGATAACTCATTAGCTCTTATTTGTTTAAAGTCTGATGGTGTATGACAAAAGGATTTGTTCCAGATGTCAAGGCCGCACAAAAGGGTTTAACGGCCTCTGCATGAGAAACGCTCCACTGCGGAAAGCCACAGCAGGTCACCGAGGCAGAGAGAGGCTGGCCAAAGCCGTCCCGCACGGCAGAAAGTCCCCGCCTCGCCTCCAGGAAGTCACCACTTTCTGTCTCACCTCATCCGTAAATTCTTTGCCCGCAATTGCAAACGGTAATGCTTTTTCCATTCTCTGAATGCAAAGTATTTGAAAGGTTTATGGAGATAAATTTCTTTTGGGGTTTGGTGCTGGAAAAGCATTTTATCTAAAAAAGTTACATATATACATTATTATATCACCTATATTCACATAATCTAAGCTTCTTAATTCAACATGTTTTGCTTTTTTCTTTATTTGTCAGGAATGCTCAGAGCTCAACTTCTTACTTAGGTATTCTACTTTAGCCTAACTTCTTGAACTTATCTGCCCACTTTGTTACATGCTTGTTTCGTCACTAAATAGTCCTCTGCTATCTATATGAATCTTTATTCCCTTTTCTCTGTTTTCTTTTTTCCTTAGCAATAATTACCACCTGGCATATCATTTATTTATAAATTAGTTTGTTAACTATCTCCTAAGAGGAAGAATATAAACTACATGACAGCACAGACATCTATTCTGCTCACTGCTGTATCCTTGGAGCCTAGAATAGTACCTTAAAGACTAGGCTCTCAAGAAATATTTGGGAAATTGAATAATAATTCCCATTAAAATAAAGTGAGGTGGGAATGGCTATCAACTTCACTTTAATAAGCTTTAGAGAGAAGTAAGGAAGTCGAGACGTGGGTAATACTTGAGCAAATGTGATCTTTCTTTTCCAATCACCTTCCCTGGGAGATGAGAGAATCTATCCATTTACCGTTAACTCATCGAACCTACCCACACTCTTTGTTGTGGCCATAGAGTGGAGGCCAATCTAGCTCTTCTTGTTACAGTTGCTTCTGGCCCTTTGGTCCTTGTCCACCTCCGGCCTCCCCCAACCCACCCTAACTGGTTACCCTTCATTTTCATTTGATCCATTTTTACCTTTCCCCAGCTCTCCTTTGAAATTCACATCCTTTCGGCTGTTTATACAGTTTCCTTGCTTGAGGCTATAGCCTCCAGGAAGACTTGTATCCCTGAGAATCCCAGCCTGTGAGAAGGGGGGGCTGGTGCGAGGTCGTGGAGCCCCACCCACAGGCCTCTGGGAACCCAAACTCGCAAGGCCCCTCCCTCTCTCTGTCTGGGTCCAGGGTGGTTGGGGAAAGCCCTTTGGCAGCTGTTAAGGTGCCTTTTCGGTTTTCCTCCTGCAAGCGTCACCCAGCTTTTTGACTTTATTGTACGACTTATTTTTTTTTTTTAATTCTACTGTTTTCTCCATCATTTCCCTCATTTGACAAAATGGTGAGAGATATTCTATTAATTATGTTTTCAGCTAATTAATAACTCTAAAGGAAAGCCTGACTTTTCCCGTAATTAAATAGTTACCTATACCAAAGAAATTGGGACAAGCTCCCAAGACTAGAATAAATGACCCCATATGACCTACCCTTATTTATTTTTTCTGCCATTGACGTGCAAGAGAACCTCAACCCTGCCCTTCTCTAGGCTAATGGTTTAGCCATCATTTGCAAATCCCCCACTATTACCTATCTGGGAAGATTTAGCTGTCCTCTTCAAAATGTTATCAAACAGGAAGAGTTCACCCACCTGGTACCAGCAGTTCAACACTAAAAACCAAGAATTGCAGAGGAGAAATTAGGGTCTTTTTATTTGAAGAGCTCTAAGCAAGAAGAATGGGAAGCTGTGCTCAAAAGCTTGAACTACCTGACTCAGGATCCGGGGAGGGCTTTTAAGGGGTTAGGAGGAACAGGCACGCAGAAGTGCTGATGGGGCAAGTTTTAATTCTGGAGGGCCTTGGAGCTTGGCCATTTATGGTAAGGACTTCAACACCAGATCTTCCTGGACAATGGACCCTTCACTTCTGAAAAGGTTTTAGTGCTCAAGTTCCAGTTATGTCCTGGTCCTTCGGTTCTGTGTGTGTCAGATGGGGGAGGTGAGACTTTAGTTTCAGGTGCAGCTGGAAGTCAAAGTTCTCTCCTCTGCACGTGCTTTGACTGCACGTCTTGCAGTTTTGATCTGTTGTCTCTGAAAAGCAACTCAGTACCTTGTTAAACAGTTTGGACCATTTTCAGCTGATTCTGCGGTTACAAAAATAGCAGTGGAAACAACCTGCTCTAACCTTCCCAATTTTGAGGTGGGCACGAGCAATAGAATCTTTCTGTAATAACAAACACAACCCATTCCCCTTAGTGTGTGACACACACAAGCATTGCTCCTTTATTCTTTTATGCTTCACTCTCCCCTCTGTGAGCACTGTCTTCCTGACAAGGCTGTGAGATTCTCAAAGTCTAAAAATATTTCTTACACTTTTTCTGTTTTCTCAAAAAGCCAAGAACCGTGCCTCTTACACAGAAAGTGATCAATACATGCTTGTGGTTGGGAATAGACATCAGCTCGTAGATTCATTAATGTACTTTTTGAAGCTGGTACCAACAGAAGAAATGTGCAAACATAATTGTAGGATTGGGTGAAATCCCTGCGTGTTCACCCCAAAACACGGAAGGATTCCATGGTTTCAAGAATCAGTCTCATTAGGGGAAGGGCTGTCAAGGAACATGTATAAAGGACCCAGAGGCAAAGCCACAGGGTGTAAGTTCGAGGGGGGAGGTGAGGGCGAGGGGTGCAGGGGGGAAATGGAGACAACTGTACTTGAACAACAATAAAAAAAAAAGAAAGAATTCTTTACAGAAAAAAGAAAAAACCACAAAGAATCAGCCTCTTTGGAGCTGCCGGCGAGATGGGACTTCCCGGCCTTGCATTCACTGACAGACGACCCTGCCCTTCAGCGAGGGTTGCTCACGGTAGTTGAAACCTGACGTGGTTTCTGAAGCCGTTCTCCAGGCTGCCTCCATCAGCTCATATGCTTATGGGTATTTCCCACCCCTGTAGCCTTTCTATTTTAACCTACTTCTCACCAGCAGCTCTCCAAGCCCAGCTATCTGAACTCAACTGTTGTAAGGTTTTCTTCTGTGTCCTTGGGGTCTCTGTTCTGTTTCGATCAGTCTGAACTTCTTTTGTCCAAGGCTGACTTTTCATTCTTCTCCCTCAGCTCTTATTCCTCCGCTCCTTCCTTTGCCTAATGCTATGCCTTACACAGCCAGATCGGGCTCATTGCTACAGCCAACAAGCCCCCAGTCTCAGTGGCTTAAACCCATAAAGGGTTATTTCTCACCTGGATTACAGCCCAGTATAGGTGGGTAGGGTCGTCCTGGGACCTGGACTCTACCATTCCCTAGGACCCTGGAGTTCCTCAGTGGATATTCTGCAGTTGACCAGACAGGAGAAGAGAGAGGCACAGAGCTCATGTAGTATGCACCACTGTCTACATCCCATTGTCCAGCACTTAGTCATGGGCTCCTCTGTATGTTCCCAGGAGGGAAAGGAAAAAAAAAAGTGGACATAGAGTTGTCTCTGCATGACTAATGTCACAGTACACATTGTGCAGTAGTTTATATTTCTTTGGCAAATCCTGGTATTATTCTCTGGCTTGAGGAAAGAATGGGATGTCGGTGATCCCGTCATGGGTTGATTGGCAGAGATTCCCCGAAAGATCCAAGTCTTTTCATGATAATCATAACTGACACTCTGTACCAAGCACTGTTCTAGGCACTTAGATTTTATTACCCCTCACAACATCTCTATAAGATAGGTACTATGGTTGTCCTCATTTTACAGGTAAGCAAACCAAGGGAGAAAAAGTTTAGGTAACTTTCCCAAGGTCACATAGCTAATAAGGAGCCCAGCTGGGATTTAAACCCAGGCAGCCCGATTCCAGGATCTATGGGCTTCGCAGCCGTGATATTCTGCCCTGAGATGGGACAGGGTCAGCCAGACATTCTCCTTGATTCTAAACAGCATGCGGGGGTTAGCGACTGCCCGACTCTTTCATATTCCACAAGCACTGAGATGTGCAAAACCTTTACAGCCCATGTGTTCTACTTCTCCGTCTCTTTCTTACACGAATTGTTATGCAAACTGTTTAGCAGTTTTCCTTCTAAATTTTCTCTGTTGGTCTCACTGCCTCTACAGGAGAAATCTGAATACATTCCCTCCCACTTTCTCGCCTCCTTACCCACCCCAGCTCTTCAGTGATAAAAGATATTTAATGAGCACCTATTTGGTACCAGACCCTTTTCAAGGTGCCAAAAACTGGAGGAGATACAATGCAAGCCTGTTCCTAGTGGTGTCTTCGATCATAGTGGAAAAAGAGACACAGTAGAGCACTATGCCCAGCAGAACGAGTGAGAGATACCTGTGTATCTGGTATACCAGCCGGTGCTGATGCCTCAGAGAAAACAAGGCAACACTGGTCAGGGCACCTTCTCCTGAGGACATGAGAGCAGAGACATGAATGATCCAAGAGAATCCATCACCTTAAAATTTGGCACATGAGCATTCCAGAAAAAAGGCGCCACACACTCCAAGACTCAGAGCTCTTTGTCTTTTGATAATTACACCATTTTTACCTTTACATTCTGCCTTTCAAAGATAATTTATTTTGAAATAATTACAAAATTACCAAAGAGAGCTCCCATATCTCCTTCACCCATATATCCCCCAGGTGTTAACATTTCATTGCACTGGTTATTTTTTTTTGGGGGGGGACATATTCTAGGATCATGCAATATTATGTACATCACCAAACTACTACCCACCTACCTTAGCACACCTGAATCAATGGCCAGAGGCCCTCTGTATCCAGTGATAACTATGATGGCGATTGGTGATTTTCCGTTTCCATAATTTCTTTTATACTTATTAGTTTGAATTTTGCTATAAGGTAGAACTTTTCCTTCTCTATTTGTTTACTTACATCAGTATGGAGTAAGAGATTCCTATTTTATTCACTATTAGAATTCACAATACTTACTGTTTTGAAACCACATTTTTTTTTTAGCTTACTCCCATATTTAGATTAATTCAATGTTTACAGCCAGTCTGTTTACCATAATGTCACTGTTCATTTCTTGGTTGGCTGAAGTTTATCATCTAGTATTTCTTTAACAAGACCCTATGGGATTTATATTCTCTAAGTTTTTACACACTTTAAATTTTTTTTCCTCTTTAACAGCTTTATTGAGTTATAATTCACATACCATATAATTCACTCATTTAAGTTGTATAACTCAATGATTCACAGTATATCCACAGAGTTGTGCAACTACTACCATAATTTTAGAACGTTTTTATCACTTCAAAAAGGAATCTGGCAGCCATTTATAGTCAAGGTGAGAAATGGCTCTTACCTTGCCTTCCCCCTTGGCCCTAGGCAACAGCTAATGCATTTTCTCCCTTGCCTATTCTAGCCACTTCACATAAATGAAATTGCTATGGGAGAAACTCGGTCCTTCTCGCCAATGCAGTAAAGAATTACAGATCAGCGAGTCTGTTAGTGTGCAAGCAAAGCTCGCTAGTGCTGAGTTCTCATTGGAGGAGGACAAGCCTAGCTAAGGTGGGTGTGAAAGGCAAGGGCTTGGGTGGCAACAGCAAGGGTGGCCAGAGGCCAGGTGGCCAGAGAGAGAGAGAGAGGCTGGGTAACCAGAGGCTCTTGTGTGGCGAGAGAGAGAGGTCCTTCGTTCTGAGGACTTATATAGCTGACAGGATGGGGGTGAAGAAGTTACATATTGATTGACAGATAAAGGTGGTGCCAGCTTTCCCGGGAGGGCCATGACTACCCCGACGTAGGTATGTGTAGGGGTCTGCTAGCCTGAATCCTTATCTTGCACCAGATTCCATTTGCTCATTTTGTGTATGTGATAGGGGGCAGGTACTTAACCAAAGTTTTATGGGCTTTTTCTTTGTGCACTGTGGACCCACTCCTCTTCCCCCTTCCAGGCCTCGGAATGAATACACAGTCTCAAGGTTTTCTTTTGCCAGTTAGTGGAGATGATACACACAGACATTCAAGGCCCCACCCCACCCCCTGCCCCCACTCCTGTGCTATCATAGTTTTGCTTGTGATGTTGGAATACTTGGCAATATTATCAGATTAGGCTCAGGACTGCTGAGTTAGTGGGTGGGACATGTTTCTCTCCTCCTTCCTGCCTTGGTTTACTATCTATCCTACCTCACAAAATCATACAATATGTAGTCTTTTATGATGGCTTCTTTCACTTGGTATGATGCTTTCAAGGTTTATCCACGTCATTGCATATATCAGTACTTCATTTCTTCTTATATTGAATAATATATCATTGTTTGCATATACCACATTTTGTTGGTCCATTCATAAACTGATGGACATTTGAGTTATCCCACTTACGGCTATTTTGAATAACGCTGTTATGAACATTCATGTACAAGTTTCTCTGTGGACATAAATTTTTATTTCTCTTGGGCATATACCGTAGGAGTGGAATTGCTGGATCACATGGCAACCCTATATTTAACATTCTGAGGAAATAGGAAACTATTGTTTTTCATAGTGGTTGCCATAGTTTACGTTCCTACTGTCAACACACACGAGTCCCAACTTCTTCACAACCTCAGCAACACGAACCACCTATCTTTTTCATTATAGCTGTCCTAGTGACCACGGAGCGGCATTTCATGGTGGTTTTGATTGGCATTTTCCGGGTGGCTTATGATGTTGGGTATAATTTTTTGCTTATTTTGTCCATTTGTATATCTTCTTGGGAGGATGTCTATTTGTATCTTTTGACTGTTTTTAAATTGGGTTATTCATCTTTTATTATGTTGTTAGAGTTTTGTTTTTTTTTTACATATTCTAGATATAATTCCCTTGTTAGATATATAACTTGCAAAGATTTTCCCCCCATTTGTGGCTGTCTTTTCACTCTCCTCATGGTGTCTTTTGAGGCATGAATATTGTTAACCTGAATGTAATGCAATTTATCTATTTTTTTCCTTTGTTGCTTGTGTTTTTGGTATCGTACTAAGAAATCATTGCCTAATCCAAGGTATTGCTACCCAAAGATTTATTTCCATGTTTTCCTTTAAGAGTTTTATAGATTTAGCTGTTACATCTTAGGTTTTGATCCATTTTGAGTTAATTTTTATATATTCTCTAAGTTAGGAGCCCAGCCTCATTTTTTTTTCATGTTGATGCTCTGTTTTCCCAGCACCATTTGTTCAAAAGACTGTTCTTTCTGACATTGCATTGTTTTGGTACCCTGTTAAAAATGAACTGATTGTAAATGTTAGAGTATATTTCTAGACTCTCAACTCTTTCCCATTGATCTATATGTCTATCCTTATGCTAATGTTAAAATTATTTTCTTTTGCTTTTCCACTTTAGTAAAAGTTATGCTGGGCATAAAGTGATTGGGTCTCCATTTCTTTTTTAAGAAAATTACATTATTTTTTCCATTACCATTTAGTCCCCTTATATCCTCCCTACTGTCCCCACAATCACCACACTGTTGTCCATGTCCATGAACCCTTTCTCCTTTTTGCTCAGTCTGTCCACCCCCGAACCTTCCTCTACCCTTAGCTGTCATTCTGCTCTCTTTGAGTTTGTCTCTATTTTCCTTGTTAGTTCAATTTGTTCATTAGATTCCACTTATGAGTGAAATCATATGGTCAAAGGACCTGCACAGACACTTCTCCAAAGAGGACATATAGGTGGTCAATAGACATATGAAAAGATGCTCAATGTCACTAATCATCAGCAAAATGAAAATTAAAACCACAGTGAGATATCATCTCACACCTGTCAGCATGGTCATCATCAATAAATGAACAAACAATGAGTGCTGGCTAGGGTGTGGAGAAAGGGGAACCCTTGTGCACTGTTGGTGGGAATGCAGACTGGTGCAGCCACTGTGGAAAGCAGTATGAAGTTATCTTGAACAATTCAAAATGGATCTTCCTTTTGACCCAGAGATCCCACTTCTGGGAGTGTATATGAAGGAACCTGAAACACTAATTCCAAAGAACATAAACACCCCTATGTTCATTGCAGTGTTATTTACAATCACCAAGATATGGAAGCAGCCCAATTGTCCATCAGTGGATGAGTGGATAAACAACTATGGGACATTTACACAGTGGAATTCTACTCAGCTGAAAAAAGGAGAAAATTTTACCCTTTGTGACAGTATGGATGGACCTGGAGAACACTGCTGAGTGAAATAAGCCAGTCAGAGAAAGGATCACCATTTCTTACCTTGAAGGTTTTGGGAGTGTAGTTTCACTGTCTCTAGCACCAAATACAGAGAAGGTCGACGCCCATTCAGTGATTTTTATTCTTGGAGACAACTTGATAGTTTGATTCAATCCCCAAGGGATTGTTTCTTTATCTGTCATGTTCACTATTTCTTAGAATATATCTTGGTGCTAATAGTTCCATGTCAGTGTTTCTTGAAACCGTGGTGTGCTTTCATTATATGGTTCTGATCTTTATTTTATGGAAAGTGTTTTTGAACTGAATCTCAAAATAGGATTTTTTGTTTGTTTGTTTCATTGCTTTAGTCTCTTCTTTGGGGATAATGCTTATGACAAGTTAGAATTCTTGATTTCATCTTCCCTGTAGATTTACAGATGGATAGATAGGTAGATATGTAAATAGATAGATGATCAATAGATATGAGTATATATGTGCATTTATGGAATATATGTATATGCTCGAGTTCTTCCTTAATGTTCATTTGTTTTATTTTGCTTGATTTTCTCAACATTTTTTCTTCATAATAATTACCGTGCTTTTTCAACCATACAAACTCTTCTTTGTCTTGTCTTTAATGTAGCTTATATTTCTCTGAAATTTTGTTTCTCTTTTACTTCCTTCTTATTCACTTCTTCCTGCCAGCTTATGTTTCATCTCATTCTGTTGTCATGCCATTATTCTGTCTGTGCTTGTATTTCTGCCTTGAGCTTTATTTTTTAAAATCCTTCATTAAACTCTCCTTTAATGAATAAACCTATGGGGCTAGCCCTCTGTTCAAGGACCCTCTTTTCCTCTATGCATTGCTCATTTGCCATTTTTTCCTTGCTTCTTTCCTTTTTCTTTGTATAGTTTTCGTACAGTTCCCATCTTGGTCACTTTTATATTACACTTTGTCTTTAACTAAAGCGAGATTTTTCTGGACATACAATGCATAAGAATTCTGTGTTGGGAAGGACAGAATCATTAGGTTAAGAGGTAATTCTCCTGGCTGTCCTGTGAAGTTGCTCAAGACTCTCTGTTACCCCTGCGATCCAACGGATACAGGCTCCCATTGAAGTCCCTCCCACCTGCTCTGCTCACTGACTGACTGCTTCCTGCAATTCGGGTGCACCAGCCTCAGTGCTGCTAGTTTTTAAGTGTTCATAGGCCTGTACAGGACGGGAGTCTAACCGAACAGCATCTGCGGTTCTCTCTGAAGTAGGCCATGTGATGCTTTTAACCTGTTCGTTGTACTTTTCTATAGCTTCGTTTTAAACAAAATGTATATTATTTCTATAATCATAAAATCAAGCATTTTATTGGAAAGCAGATTGTTTATGTGGCTACAGTGGAGTGAAAGGCAGACTTAGGTGAGTGCAAAAGCTGGATCTATAAACTGGTACCTCTGAAGTGCCCCAGACTAATAGCTAATGACGGGCCAATGGAGGAAGCTGCAGGGCTCAGAGCTGGCAAGGCAAAATGGGCCACTACAGTGAAACGAATCACCAGGTTAAACAGGGAAAACACCGCAAAGCCAGGCTGGACAGAGAGGAAATTCTATACATTCACGTTACTCTGATAATCACCACGGTTCCCGTGTAAGAGGAAAATGAAGCTCCGAGAGGTGAGGTAAATTGCCCAAAGTCCTTCCACTGCGCCTGTTAATTCCTGCTCTTCTAATTCCACCTCCTGAGGCCTTTCCCCTCCTTGCTGCCTACTCATTAGCTCTCCTGCTGTGTGACTCAGTGTATGGCGATGCTGTGAGCCAGGAGAGGCGCTGCCAGGGAGGGAAGAGGAGGCAGCTTGCAGGGAGAGATAATGACTCCGTTTTGGACATGATGAGTTATTGTGAGTGTCGCTCTCACAGCTCCTCTGTTGGAATAACATGGAGGCAGCGGCATCATTTTATGTGAAAGCCCACTGTTCCTGTCACCTCACTCCTGTCAGTCAAACAAGAGAAGAAAATAATGTTTCTAGAACCCTGCTGGTGGTTGTCTTTCTCCCAGAATGAAACCACCTAGTGCAGGTGACAACGGGATCTCAAGAAGACGAGGCTGTGACAGCGGCTGCTCTGCGTCATGTGTGGGCCACACAGTATCAGGATTATGTCTTGGCATCAGAGTCATTTCTCAGCATTCAACCTGCACCGGGCTCTTGGATGGGGCATTTCAGGCACCTTGGGGGTGGAGGGGGGTAGGGAAGCAGTGGCAGCCTTACTGAGCAATCCTGGAACTTTGGGAAGTCACCTTTTCCTAAGCAACCAGTCTCAGAAGAATTTTACCAGGGCCAAGTTTTCCCCTTAAAACTGACAAGCACCACATCCAGAATGATTCCCTGCCTTCATTCATGGGCCGGATTACCGAGACTGACACTGAGGGTTCCAGTAGCACCCAAAGGACAGGAACACACCAAACTAGCGCAACCTGTGTGCGATAAACCTTTTGCAGAAGAGGCAGTTGTTAAATTTCAAGCCTAAGATGTGTCTGTGTAGAAAACAACAGCAGTATGTGTACCTCTTTTTATTTCCAGTTGAGATAATATCATGAGCTTGTGATTTGTTTTTGTTCCAGATTTGAGTTCAAATTCTGATTCTACCGCTGCTCAGTTCCGTGCCCTTGTGTAAGTAATTTAGTCTCTACACCTTAATTTTCTTATTATAAAATGGGCATAGTAATACCAATCTCATAGCATCCTAGCAAGGATTCTATTAGATGAGATAATGTGTGGAAAACATTTATTGCAGAATCTGGGACATAGCAACTGCAAAATAAACAGCAGCTATTATCAATATTCTTTTGTAAAAGGTGATATTTGCAAAATTCCCCACAAAAATATTGTGCCTTGTACACAATGTGATTTTAGTTCTTAAGAACAAATGTAGCATCTACGGTGCATGTTAATGTCTTCTTAGATACTCTCTCCAACAGTGCAGATAAACTCCCTGCTCCAGCATTTATGCAAATAGAGTCACTATAAACATGCAGCAGTGACAAAGTATACCCGTTACGAATCAAGCCGAGATGGCAAACAGAAGAGAGCAGAGGCCACTTTTAGTTGCATGCATCAATGTGGCCCCAGTATCTAGTACTTAGTAGGGTTTCAACATACATTTTTAGATTGAATAAATTAATCATCTGATATGTGCCAATCATCTAAGAGGAGCTTTGCAGGTTTCGAGTCTTTTAAATCTCCTCTGCACCCTTGAAAACTAACTGACCCTTGTATCAGTCAGGATTGGCTAGGTTATCCTATGATAGCAAACAGACCTCCAATCTCAGCGGCTACTGAACAACAGTTTATTTTTTTAAGTTACTAATTGATTTTAGAGAGAAAGAGGAAATGGGGAGGAAGAGAGAGATTAACTTGTTGTTCCACTTATTTATGCATTCGTTGGTTGATGACTCTTGTAACACCCTGGCTGGGGATTGAACTCACTACTTTGGTGTATTAGGATGATGCTCTAACCAACTCAGCTACCCAGCTGGGGTCTGAACAACAGTTTCTTACTCACTCACACTAGATGTCTAATTGTTGTTCAGTGGGCATCTCTGCTCCCAAGTGTCGTCACTCCAGGATCCTGGTAACAGAACAGCCACCATTACATGTTTTGGGAGCACAGGGGAAGTGCAGGGTGATTTTCAAACTGGCTGTTAGCTGCCATCCAGAAGGGACTTGGGCCTCTTAGTGCTCACATGTCACTAACCAAGCATGTCACCGGGCTATGCCTAATATCCAAGGGGAAAGGATGAGGGTAGTGTCACCCTGTCTGTCAGGTGCCTGAGAGAATGCACAGAATTGTGTGAGCAGTACTGCTATCCTCATGAGGGAAACTGAGACTCTCGGTTAAGTAACTTTGCCAGGTGTCAAGGAAGTGAATCGGACTGTGTCAGAACTCAGAGCACGCTGCATCCAATTTGTCTTCTTGGTCTGCTTATTTCTCATGTCTCACGGAGCCAAATATTTGGTCGCTGTAGGAGAGATGCTTTTTCCTGGTTTGAATAGAACTGAGTAAATAGAACCAGTTTGCCATTTCATGTAAATATCAAATTCCAGTGAATTGACTCCTAGGCACAAAGACTTTGTCCCGAGCCACAGAAAGAGCTAGTTAGCGGGACCCCGGGTGACACCAGGAAGCTGGACCCTGTCACCCTGGTGTGGCACAGATGTCTAGGCCATCAAAATCCAAGTGCCAAAAGATGTCAGGGTTTGTTGTGGTGATGTCCTTGCAACCTGGGAAGATATTCTACTGGTAGCCTGCTTTTCCAAAATGGCTTGCTACCCCAGCTTTCTGAGCAATCACCACCTTACAAAAACAAAATGCGAATCTTGTTACTGGTGCTCCAGTTCCAGCAATCTCCTATGATATTTCTCCTTATGTAAGTGATGGAAGAAGAACAAGTATGTACCTTCTTTATTTCTGAAACAATCTTAGTAACCCATTACTCATCGATTGGCATTTCCAAACATCAGAGTTGTTTGAATTCAACCCGTTTGAATTTTATCACCCATCCTCCTTCACCTGTAGAGCGAAGGTCATATTTGGTGAATGGACTATGGAAATGCACTCACAATACACAGGCCCTGAATCATTGCTCTCCCAGTCTCCAACCATTGAAACCTCATCTGTTCCAGCTTTTTCTGTTCCCCGGCCTTCTCTCACTGATGTGTTAATGAAAAATCAAGCAGTTACAAGTTAGATAGAAGCAGATGGAAAAGGTGAAAAAGAGGCGTAAACCTGCCCAAGACTTAACTTAGCGGCTCCTTAAGCAGTGGTGTGAATCAGCATCATTCGCAAAGCTTTTTATAATCTCTGCCTGCTCCGGATTCACCCTGAACCATTGGATCAGAACTCCGGACATGGAGCCCCGAACACATTTATTTTTTGCAAGTCCCAGGATGTCACCTGAGCTCTGAGAATCCTCTGAATGAGATCGTCAGCCCTCGCACAGCAGAGCCAGCGCCCATTCCTGACCACTTGCCACTCATTACTCTGCATGTATAATTCTCATCAAATGAATAGTATCTTCTCTATGCAGATGATGTGCTGAGTTTAGGGCGTATTTATTCTGCTAGGCCTTACAAGTTTTTGAATGCTAATTAAGGTCATTTTCAATGTTTGCCCCTAATTCTGCTGGAAAAAAATACCCTCAGTTGTAAAGCAGTGTGGCCTTACCACACGCCCCCTTGTACCTTCCTCTGGCTGGTTCGCCCCCCACCCCCATACTCAGGCCATCTCTTGTTACAAGGGGGTGATGATCTGCCCCTAAACTAATTTTTCTGCCTGCCCTTCTACCTCCACCCACCTCCAGACCCTGACACTGACTTCCCTCATTGGCTTGCAGGGAAATGGCCCTTCTTTGTTACTGTGTACTTACTCCAATATTGGGGTGAAGAGAGGGGTGGATGGGACCCCATGGCTGAGTTGTGCTGACATCTAGAGACACAGTGTCTCACTTTTCTTTCCCTCATAGCACAGGCCTCGATAATCAGGCTGGACTATCACGCCAGACTCCTTCCTTCGGGGCATTTTAGCCTTCAGAAACTTCCTTCTCTTTCCTGCAAGCTAGCTTCTGTTGCTTTCCCATCTGTAGGCTGTTTAGACCCTCTCCTAAATCTACATTTTGCATTTTATTTCCACTGTATGGTTCGCCTCTACTGGAAGCAGGCAGACAGGATCCCCACTGAAGATGGGACTTCCACGCGTCACCCCCCAAGTCATAGGGAGAAGCTTGCAGCTCAGATCAGAAGGTGGACGATGGGGAGGGGCCTGGCCGGGGACCTAGGTAAGAATCCTCCTTCTGGACTCTTTACCAAGGGATGCAGTGTCTGGAGAGCCCTTCGTCATGCAAGGCAGAACGGCACCCTTCCCAGGAAAAGGGGAAGACGTTGAGGCAGGGAAGCAGAGAGAGGCTCCGGCCTTGGTTTCCACTTTGTGCCGATGGCTAGCTTCCTAGTCTAAATTAAGGAGAGGTAAATCTGCATCTGTAGCTACTTAAAAGGAAACAAGGAGAACCTGTTTTAGGGCTTAGCATATTCAGCTGTACAGAGTGAGGTATGATGGGCAACGCTCAGGAGAATATCCTCACGAGGGGCCGCTGTGATGCTGGGTCACTCCCCCAGAGCACGTGAGGGAAAGGGGCTTCAAAATTGCGGCTGAGATCTTCCAGATGCGTTGCTTGTTTTCAGGAGACTAATGTCTGAGAATGGGAATGTGTGTGGTGGACTGTGTTAGACTCTGGACCCAAGAACATGCCAAGTGCAGGAGGCTGGGATGGCTTACCTCCTGCCCTGGCGAGGATGGCAGTGGGACTGACCAGCCAAGCCTCTGAAGGGTATGAGGAATGTTAGAATTCCCCAGAGCAGACTTGGGGGGCATTGAAGAGAGGGCAGCTGTGGGGTCATCTTGGGTACTTTTCAGAGGGGCAAGGAGACCCCAGCAGAAAGAAGTCTGCTGGGTGCCCAGGGGCAGAAGAAAGACTTGTAATGTAAGTCACCACATCCGTCTGGATTCCCAGGTCAAGGGAGTCACACCCAAAGCACCCCAATGAGAAAGCAACAGCTTTAAACATCCAAACAGCTGCAAAGACAAAGCCCTATTAGGCCAGAAGTAGTTTAAGACCCACTTTTCCTGCCTGTCCCTTCCTCCTCCATGTGACAGCCCACAGGGTGTCCAAACTTCTGGCATCTCTGGGCCACACTGGAAGGAGAAGAGTTGTCCTGGGCCACACTGCACTGCAACATGTAATTACAAAAAAAAAAAAAAAATCTCATCGTGTTTTATGGAAACTTACAATTTTGTGTCGGGCCGCAATCACAGCGGTCCTGGTCTGCATGCGGCCTGTGGGCTGCGGGTCGGACACCCCAGCAAGGATGAAGCTGTGGGGGTGGCAGAGACCCGACAGAGGCTGCAAGGAGGTACAGAGGAGCCACAGGAAGAGAAACTTGAGAAAACTGACCACTCTGCCTATTTTCTTATTGCAGGCTCCCAGCCGAGATTGGAGTCTATTTAAACAGTGGTGTGCGCGTTCTCCTGAGCCAATCTGTGTCTGTGATTTAAAGTAAGTTCTAGGTGTTCTGTGGTCTAACGGTGAGCAGAGAAAGCAAGGACTTACCAGGGAGAAGAATCCTCACAGAGGGTAAGATTAACCTCATGAAATCAAGTTTAAAGGGACAGTAAAAGATGGAATAAAGTTGTCAAGTGATCATAGTCGCTGTGTCTACCAACAAGTTATAGCAGGCCCTTGAATAACGTCAGTTTGTTCATTTTATTATAATACTGATGAGCAGCTATAGGGACTTAACTCTTATTGATGACAATTAGCCCTTGATAAAATTGGTTTCAAGTTGCAGAACCTGTCTCAATATTAAGTGAGGATTTACTGTATAAGAGGAACCAGGAGGGAGAAAACAGTGGAAACCTATCGTTGTGACTGTGCTTCTCGAGTTGCCTTTTATGAAGTCCACATTGTTCTCTGCCATATGTAAAAAAGGGAAACCAAGGAAAGGAACTTTGGTACACACTTGAACTGAGAGCTGGGAAAAGAAGGTAGAGGATGAATGGTGGTGACCTCAAGGGACAGGGTCATAGTCTCAGCCGTAGTTGGAATGAGAGCATCCTAAGAATGAGCTGAAATTCAGGACCTGTGTCTCCATATGGAGATGCTCTTCCTCTGGTGATGAATGTCTGGACTATTCACATGTGGCCTCCCAGGAGACAATCAAATTATCCCCCATGTCAAACTTTCCCAGGGGCCTCTGGGAGTCATACAGAACGCACACAAGCTGAACTGGATAAAGGTAATGTTTAGCTGGAGTTTTACTTTTGTTCGCTGTGCACAAAAACTTTTAAGGGGACTACATAGCATCATCGGGGTATTTACTGTATGTTGTAAGTTTGGCTGGGAAAGTAGGTTGAAAACACATAAACACTATTAAGTCTAGTCGAGTGGAAAGCATTACTAAAGGGCAGATTGGCTTCAAGCGTCTCTGCTAAGTATCGGAAAATTAAAATGCACTTTTGGATTGTTTTCCTTGAAAAGGTGCCCTCTACTCCTTGCCCAGAGCTAACACATGAAACAATGCAACCGCCAGTCTCATTTGGGAGAAGATGCGACTTAAGTTGAAAAACAGGTCAATGGCATTGATTGGAAACTTAGCGTCAAAGCCTGGGTTTACCGATGATAAGCAGCGTGTGGTCAGACTCATTTCTAGGGGTTGTCGTTCAGTTGCAGGGTGGCGGGTGGGCAGGCCTGGTGTGGCACAATGCCCCAGAGTTTGTGCTTCTTAGAAGCCTCTATGACATTGTGGGAGGCATGTGTTTCCGCTTGCCCCTACTGCGCTCTGGGTCTCTCTGGGTGCCGTCTTCACAAAGTGGCTTTGTGAACGTGAAAGGGTCGTGAGATTGTGATCCAATAGACTTGGTTCAAATTTTGCCTCTGCCACTGGCTGTACGACCTGGGCGTGTAGCCTGATGGTGCTGATTCTCTGCACAGGTCTCTAAAACCCTGAATCCTTCTTCTGAGGATTAAATGAAGCTGTGTATGTGAAAACCTTTTGCACAATGCTTCACACACAGCAGACCTCTGATGGACAATAGTTGATCTTTTAAGTCTATTTTTACAATAAAATAGTAACTCCGGAATTTTGTTGCTAAGATATCCTAGCTTGCAAAGTAAAGAAATAATTCTTGAATAGGACACAGTGGCTTTGCGTCGATGGACAGTCAGTCCTCAAATTACTTGAAGTCCGGGAAGTATAAAACTGCTAGCGTTGAGTGCAACTGCATGGAGAGACGGAATATTCAGCCCATTTCAGAGTGCCGGTACGGTCGTATTTTTCTCTTTCTTCTATTTGAGGAAACAGTTTTGAGAGTTTCCCCACCATTCGTCTCCCCTTTGTCTGGCAGCCGCCTGCTTACACATGCTCCCGCTTCTGGTGTTCTTTTTCCCGTTGAAAGGTTTGTTGAGTGAGCCACTGAAATTTTTAGGGCAACACTGGAGACACCTGAGTGAGCAAAGCACGGCTTGGCTAACAGAGGGTATTAAACAGATGAACTGTGGTGGGCTGAAAGAGATAAACTTTTATGTGAGTGATAAGGAGAGTGCCCGGTGAGAGGTATCGGAAGCACTGTGGGGGAGCCCGCAGCTGTGCAGGGAACCTCACACGCCACACCAGCTTGCCAGCTGGGAGAGCACATTTCCTCCCCTGCGTTCCCTGAAAACACTCTCATGTAACAGGTTAACCGCTTTTCTGCCAAGAAGTCTCTAAAACAAATACTCAGTGGAAAACCTGCCAATCCGCATGTCCAGACTCGGCGTCATGATCGCGTGTCATTTTTGCCCTGGTCTCTCTCCCCTGGAGCCTCACAAGCCTTTCCATGTCCACCTCTCCCCGGGCCTCTGACAGGGATGCCAGGTTGTGTCAATGCGGCGGAGTTTCCATGGACCCCGATGGCACCTCTGTCGTCTCCTGTTAGCCTGTGGTCCACACGCCCTACCTCAACTTGTTTTTGTCAACAACCTTTCTCTTCGAAAACTCAAAGCAGCCGTTTCTATTGATTCCCACTGGACCAACAACATTTCACGACCATAGCCATGTTCTGGGTTCTGTTGCGGAGGTTTTATATTTGGCACTTCGTTTCATCCTTAAAGCAGGAGCTAGCAAACCGTTTCTGTTAAAGAGCCATGTAGTAACTCTTTCAGGTTTCAGGAGCTCTGTCACAGCCACTCAACTCTGCCACTGCAGCATGAAAACAGCCACAGACAATAGGGAAACAAATGAGCCTGGCTGCATGCCAATAAAACTTCATTCAGACAAACAGTTGGCAGGTGGACTTGGCCTACAGGCTCTGGCTTACCCACCTCTGTTCTAAACGACCACTTGAAGTCTGTTCTTAATACTCATTTCACAATGGGGAAAATGAAGCCTACAGAAAAGATTAAGTAGCTTTGCAAAGATCATACAGGTTATAAGTGGCAATCCAGGGTGTGTCCAGTTCCAGTGCCGGTGTCACGCTGTGGATATGCTCACAAAGGACAAAGACATGTCTCTCAGGAAGAGAGAGGCGGAAGCCAGGTGCTTTCGCAGAGGCCAGCTCCACCTTCATGATTTCGAGCCTCCCCCTACATTCCCATCAGCTCCACTCTAGCAAGTAACTTTTCCTTGGCAGCCGGACCCCCATTCAGGGCAGCGGATGCTCTTCCTGCCCTGAGAGGAGTGTCAGGAGGGAAGATTGATGATTGCTAACTATTCTGTATTGGGATGCAACTTCCAGGAAGTTTCTGGGTGAAGACAACGGCTGTTTCTTACTTTGCTAAGGATTAGAGTAATATTTTTTTTTTTTAGTATATGTATTAATGGCATTTAGTAATTTAATAATTAAATTATGCGTGCATGGGTGTGCATCTATATCTCAGCTAAGTCCTAAAAACAGACTATACTACAGTACAAAGGGTAGACCCTGTTTCTGCCCTGCTGAAAAGACCACCTAGACCTGACTGTGACTGGCTACATTTTGCTGAGGTCTATACAGTTTATTTAGTCCATTTTAAGGGTGCCAGAGCTCAGGCTGTGAATTGCAGAGACATGCAGAAGGTCCCAGGGTGACAGCTCTGACGGCGGAGGTGAGTCTTCCGCCCTGGAACGCTGACCTGCAACTCGGCGTCCTTTCCGCCACACACTGCCACGCTGCTGTCCTAGAGCCGCGGTCTGCGCCGTTCTCCTTTAGTCCTGCACCTCGAGCTGGCGGCATCTTTGTCTGAACTTGATGTGACCTGGCTCCCTTCCAGGCCCTCTGGCAGCCATCCCGGTTCTCGTGTTCTATCTGCCCGGCATCACCCGAGCTCCCTTCAGAGGCTCTTGCCCTTCTGTGGCAGCCAAACGCCCTCTACTTTATTTTCTCTCCAGGGCGCACTCATAGGGTGGAGGAGAGCCGAGAGATGGTTCACTTTCTTAACAGGAGCTGCTCTCGGTTCAGCCACAGCTGCTACACGTTTCAGAAGGGAGATGAATCCCGAGACAGATGGCCTAGCGGTGACTATTTTAAGCCCCAGAGTCACAAGAACAGATCCAAAATAACTCAGTCCAGCAGGGGTCAAATGCAGAGCAGAGCTACTGGCTTTAGAGCATGTGTGACCCCTGATCTCTGGGGTCACGAAGTGAGTCAGCTCTGGTGTTTTCTAGTTAATAAGACTCCCTCAGTGCAGTTTCTCTGCCAGTGCTTCAGGCCCAACTTGGCCCCATGTCCAGCCGCTGCTCTCAAAAAATATTCCCCCGATGGCTTCAAGGATCTTATTTGACTATTTGTCCGTACTACCAAGATTTGTACCAGGGGAGACTCTGCTCCCCTGTGTTATTAGTCAGCTAATCGCAACAATAATGCTGTGTAAGAAACTGCCTCAAAACTCAGTGGCCTAAAGTAACAATCATTTGTTCTCTTTCATGTGCCTGGACTTGGCTGGGAGTCAGCTGATCTGGACTCAATCTCGTTGCTCTCAGCTCCAAGCTGTGGATTTGCGCCTGCCGCTCCCCAGCTTCTTGTGCATACTGGGCCAGCAGGCTGCAGAGCGTGCTGTCAGGCCCGTGGTAGAAACACAAGAACAGCGTAACCACACATGCAGGCTCCGAGCCTTCGTTGGTATATTTCTGCTAAAATCACTGTGGCCATAGCACTTGACATGAACAAGCCCAATACCAGTGAGGCCAGAAATATACTCTGCCCCTGGTGAGGAAGGAGGGACTGACTGCAAGCTCATGTGGCAGAGGCTGTGGATAGGAGAGGAGTGAAGGATGGGAACAGCATGGCTGTCCATTACCCCGGGGCTGCCGAGCCCTTGGGAAAGAAGGCGCTACAGAGGAAGAGAGGCAGCAGAGAAGCTTGGCGGTCTTTCCCCTTTGAGCATCCGTGGCTGCCCATTATCCTTGTCACTCCAGGAGGAGTCGGACCACAGCGGATGGCCTGAGCTGTCCCTTTGGGACGGCCTTGAATAATCCCTGAACTCTCGTAAAGACTGGTTTCCTGCCTTCTTTCCAGAGGGTGGGTTGTCTGATGCTCTTGAATTCTTCAAACTGGCTCCTCAAAGGGTTTTAACAGATCTGGGGAGTCCAGGGATGCAAACAGAATGGATGTGCACAGAGTAACTTGAGACCTTGAGCCCCTTTATTTGCATATCCCTGACACTGCGCTGCTGGTAAGAGTGACTTTGGGTTACATGAGAAGACCAGAGAGGTGGGCTCCCGTGAGCTCACTGGAGATGGAAGTCCATGCAAGGTAAAGCTGTCCTGTTCTGAGGCCAACTTAATGTGTCTGTGGGCTGGCAATAGGGTGCAGGGATTTTTACATATGAAGACCATGTGACACTAGACATTGCCATTACTGGAATTGCACAGCGCCCCTCACTGCACAGCTTTCTGTCTAGCACACTGAGCCTTGGTGGAAGGGACATCTGCCTCTAGAGCCACGGGGGCAGTCATGCAATGCCATCTGTCTTCTGTCACTCACTTTCCCCTGCCCTCCTTAGTATTAGTTTATGGCATTTGTCATCATAGGACATTATTTGACTGTGTATTTGCTTTTGTTTTGTTTTGTTTTGCCTAGCTTTTCTGCTACTTATATGGGCAAGAACTCTGCTTACCTTCTTTAGGGTATCCCCAGAGCCTAGACCCTGACATGCTATTAACAGCGTGGAACAGGGTAGGTGTTCAGTATATATTAATTTCTTTTCTTCCTTCCTTTCTTCCTCTATAGGTTGTTATCCTTGCCTAAAATGCTACTAACATTTTACATGATTCTCTGACTTGTTTCCCAATGTGCAATGTAAACTTTCCTTTAACTTTATTAACATTTAGTGCCAAATGGTGATTTCAGTAGGAAAAAATTCAGTCTTGGCTCATGTAGGCCCTGATCTTTAGAAATTCAGATGTAATTGTACTTTAGCTATAGGAAGAAGTAGATAGCTGTAGATATTTATAAATTATCTGGTTTTTCAGGATAACAGCACTTCAGTGGTGTCCACATTCTAATCCCTAGAACCTCTAAATATGTTAGATTACATGACAAGGTGGGAATTAAAGTTGCAAATGGAATTACCCTTTGTAATCAATTGACCTTGGATAAGGAGATTATACTGGACCATGTGAGTGGGCCCAAAGTTAAAAATTGGGTGGGCCAGCTCTGGCCAGCGTGGCTCAGTTGTTTGGATGTCCAGCACATCAAAGGTCATGGGTTCAATTCCTAGTCAGGGTACATACCTAGGTTGCTGGTTTGTTTCCCAACGGGAGGAAAGCAATCCAAGTTTCTCTCTCACATTGATGTTTCTCTCTTTCTCCCTCCCTTTCTAAAATCGCTAAACGTATCCTCAGTGTGGATGTAAAAAACAAAACAAAACAAAACAAAAAATTGGGTAGGCCCAATTGTCAAAAACAAATAAAGGAGCTAGTTTTTGATGAACAGAAGCTAATTGATACAACTTGCCACAATAGAGAGAAACCTAAAAAATACCAGAGTCCTGCTTATGATGACATTTGCAAAGATAATAATTTGTTAAGTCCTACCTAGGGCCCGATTATGGGTATTTACAGGGAAAAAATAATTGTGCTAACTGTATGGTTCAGGGTAAAAGAGAAAATGCTTGAAATTCAAATTCACTCTCTTTTACTAATGGACAGCCTGACTTTGTGTGCTTTTAGGGAAGTGTTCTTCTTTCATTAGAGAGGTAGCTGAGATAATAGAAAAACCAACATGGCCTCAAGCAATGGCTTTACTAAGTATTTACTACTGAAAGAGGTTTTGCCTCAAAATATATAGGCTGAATGTTCCCACTCTAATTCTCTCATCATAAGAAAGCATCACCCCGCCCAGCACTTGCCAAACAATGCAATTGCAGCTGTCCTCTGCACAGACGTGTCACCGTGTCACCGGCTCACAAACCAGGGGAGACATTTTCTGAAACAAAGACCCTGGCTCTCCATTTATCTATGCAGGTTCTTGTATCCTGGCTTCTTTTTGGAAATAGAGCTCCCACTGACAACACATAGAATCTCTCTCAAAGTGCAGAGAAGCCACAGGGCGGGCAGCGTGGTTCTCCCGCAGCCCAGGCAGCTCCGAAGCCTTCACTGGAGAGCAAACTGGGTTAAATGCCCCCTTCCAAGCGAGCCTGAAAATTCTCCAACACGAGGTCTTTCATGCGTTAGACCTCGAACAAAGGGCAGGCCTCAAAGCCTGGCCTACTTCTAAATTTAGATCAGTAATTTTATCCAAGAATGCAACTGTGGTGAGCAGGGGGGGATTAGGGCTACATTTGTACTTTGACAATTTTGAGGAGGTGTCATGTGGATATTTCTCAGCGAAAAGAGCAAAAGTAATAGGAGACCAGCTTAAAATGTCAAGTCACATTATTGGCAGACACCTAAGGTGATCTTTGCTGCTTTCCCTGCTCTTAATTCAAGCAACATTACATGTGCTGTGACAACAGCGAGCAGTTTGAAACAGACTGCCTGATCCCAGGTCGCTGACTGCTGCAGGACAATCTGAATGGCCCTTCATGCATTTTCTCTTCCTCACAGGGGTGTTTGTTCTCTGGGGGCACTTGGTATGCTCAAAGGGCTATCCCGGCGAAGAAAGGCTAATGTCCTGAGGGCCGACTTTAAATATTTTTAAAAGTTGAATGAATATATGCATGTGTGTATATTTGTGCACACACACAAAGACACACAGGAAGTCTCCACAGGCCAATGAAATATCAGATACCTGTTTTGAAATCAAATTATTTCAGTGCATCTTGGCTATCCAGTGGTTGAGTAGATCCGATTGGCAATTGCATGTGTATTCATTCATTTAATGAAAAAGTAAAACCAAAGTAATCAATGATTAGGCTATACACGCAGTGGGTTTAGGACTCAAGGGCAACAAAAGCCCACTCATCCTGCTCTGGAAGTACAAGGCTCTCTTGAAAGGGCACAGGATTGGCCAAACCAGGAGGTTCCACTGGGAGAGGCCTGTGTTTCTGCAATGGTTCTCAGCATCGCCACTGGAGATGCAGATGTTTAAATGAAAATTTTCAGAACAATTCACGTGCTCTTGAGGCAAATCTTGGACTTACCTATCTCCCTTATAACCTGAAAAGCAAGGTGAGGGGTTTTGATTGAATTGCCTGGTAATTCTGTCATGAACTGTACTGTTTTTTTCCTCCCTTGAACACATTACTGATGGTAACAAGGGAGTTATTTTCAATCAAGACATGCTACAATGAAAAAGATTTCTCCTAACATTGTGATCCCTTCCTCTGAAATCCATTTCAGATTGGCGGATAAAATGTGATTATATTTACACTTCCCTGACACAATTCAGGCAGCAAAATAACAGCCTGCCGGAGACATTTTTCTTCTTCATATTTAGATCTGTCAGTGCTGTAGTGCTGGGGGAATGAGGAGAGGTGACAGAGGCAGCTGGGGTTGGCGATGTGTTTTAGTTGGCTCACAAATAGAGACGTTCTGTGCTCCCTGTGCGGCTCTCTCCCTCACGTCTCAGAGCTCCTTGAATGCCATCCTGAACGGCGTTCAGAGCAATGATACGGCATGCTAATCAATAGTGCTCTATGCAAATCGGATTTTTCATTTTTGCCTTGACACAGCCCATAAATTACTCCACATAATACTTTAATTGGTTCACTCTCATTAGGGGGTGTGCAATGTCTCCCCAGTATCTGTGTGAGTTGCGGTTGCAGTGTGTATTAAAAATCTAGGCCTCTGGACTGCAAGGCTAAAACTGTAGACGGGACAGGGCAGTCGTGATATAATGGTGCAGACAGTGAGAGAGCCCTGGGTTTAGTGAGGAATTTTGATTCTGGTTCTCAGCCTACCAGGGATTAGCCACCTGTGATATCCGGCAACTCAGCCAACGTCCTCGAGCCCAGGTGTCCTCATTTGTAAAATGAGTGGGTTGGTTGACGGAGTCATCAAGATTTTATGTGCGTGGTAGCTTTGCCAATACTCCCTAGAGTGGCAATGTCAACTTGTGTTCAAGTCTCCACTCTCAGGAGAGGACTGACATTCTACTTCAACACGGTTGAAAGATCATCAAGGCTCCTGCAGACATCATCCTGGACACTTTCTGAATAATTAACGTTTCTAACGAAATACAACACTCTTCCTCTTGAATCCAAAGAGGAAAGTGACCTTCCTCTTCCTCTAGTCCCCTTTGAGCTCTTGATCTGTATTGGATGTCGCAGCCTGGGAATAAGGACTTACCATCCTGCTGCTGGGAGCACTGCCAGCAGACAGTCATCAGCTCTTGGGGATGGCCTTAGCAGCAGAGAGCCACTTAACACCAGGGCACACCCCTTCCTGGAGGAGCCTGCTTCCCATGACAGATAAATGTGGTGGTAAGAGCTGGGTCCTCTCACCCCAACTTGGGATAGCTCTGGGGGTCATTCTGTCTTAAGAACTCCCCATAACATTGGCTGAAGCTTCTGTTCAAAGTGCATCACAGTTCAATGTCTCCATCTGCCCAATGTTGCTTCTTTCCCTACCCTCCTCCGTTTCTACTGGCACTTCCTCCTTCCTCACTTCCAAGAGCACTCCCCAATAAACTTCTTACATCATATATCTCAGGGTCTGCTTCCCAGGGAGCCCCATCTGCACCATAACAAAACACGTTTCCTCTAGGAGACAGGAGTTTGCTCTTTCTAATGCAGCCATACAGTGTGGATCCCAGACCCAAGTTCAGTAGCCAGCTTTGAAAAATAGGAAATATTATGCCAACCTACAGATCTATGGATCCTTTGGAAAAATTGGAAGGTCTCCATAGGCTGAGACAAACATAATAAACAGATGAGCCCAAACAGCCTGTGTGTTCCTAAAACAGGACCTAAATGTTCTCCTGTATTTGCCGCATTCCCCTCAATGCTCTGTTAATTCTTCAATGCAAATCTGAGTGCCAACAGCCATTTATCCTGGTATCCAGAATGCAGTGATAGGTTTGGTGCCAAGTTAGTGACTCCTCTTTTCATCTGCTGATTCCCAGACAGAAGGAGTCTGAAGTACCCTGGCAGCATGTGTAGGTTCAGTGGGACCCTTACTGTGTCCTCTGGCAATTATAGCCTCTTTGGAGACCAGCCTGCAGAGCCCAGAATTTTAGGAATAGGAAATATAAAGCATCCCAGTGGATCATCGGTAATGATGATAAGTAGGGACAAACCTACCTCCACCTTTGTTCCCAGACCCATACCGTCTTCCTATTTGGGGCAGAGTACCATATAAAGTTCTCTGATGTAAGGTATAGGTTACCTCCTCAAGGATGCTACTCTATCCTTGCAGAGGGTTGCCTCTAAGACTATACTTCAGATGTGCCATTAGAAGGTCATTTCAGCATTCTGTGAGGCCGTTTCTTTCTGACTGGTGCAGTGTATCATATGACAATGGTGGACAATATATTCATATCCAAATCTTCTTCACTATGAAGTGGGCCCCTGGTTGGATGCTATGTTGTATGGGATTTTACACCTGTGGATCAGGCATTTGTAAACCTCCAAATAAGGGACTAATAGAAGTTCTGTGAAAACAAACAGTACTCACAAATGGAAGAGCTCTTGGCCTTTCTTGGATGGAAAAGACTCTTTGAACTCAATGAAGTTGAGTTGGCACTAATGGTATGTAGGACCCTTTGAAGAGTGGTGCCATGTTCGCCTTGGTACGCTGCAGCCAGCTTGCACCAATTCCCAGCAGTCACTCTGCACATCTCTTCCCAATTCTGTGTAAAGTGACATCATGTTTGTAGCTGGAAATTTAGCATGGTAGAGCATTTCCACTATAGAAATTGGAAAAAACCATAAATGAGATTTTTTTTTTCAGAGAACCAGTAGTTAAACATTCACCAACACAGCACTGCTTATAACTTATGCCGCCGTATACATTGTTCCTAATCCTCTATCCAATTAAGCAGAGCACTCAGTCTGAACTATTGAGTCCTCTGCTTCCATATATAGTGGGGACCCTCTCTTAAAACCATCATCTCATTGAAACCAGCTACGAATTCCTGATGAAACCAGAAACAAGCAAATTAAAAAAATCTTTTTGATGTTGTCAGAGTACAATCAAGACAACCCTGTTTTGAGAAGCCAAGTGAGCAATGCTTTCCCTTCCTGAGGGCATTTGCTGAGTCCCAGCCTGGAACTTACCTGGCCAGTAGAAAGGGACAGCCTAGAGCTTTCCACAACCATCGTGGCATGGGGTAGAAATGAGAGTGCAGGGTTTCCAGGGTTTCCAAGATTTGAGGGGTCAAGATCCTGGAGAACAGAATCTGCAGAGACATTTGGTTTCATGACATTTGCTGAATCCAAAGCTGAGCTGGTCAAAAAGCTGATAAAGCAGAAAATGACAGCTCAGGGAAAATATATACATAAGCAGAATGCTTAGCAGCCTTGCGGTGCTAGGCAAAAAAAGTCAGACTTCAGAAGAATCAAGAAGTTGGCTAAGCAGTCATGGGTGAGTTTTAATTGAGATCTCTAAAGGGCTATGCTCCAGGAGTAAGTTCAGTAGTCCCCCCTTATCCACAGGTGAGGGGAAGGATATTACTCATCCACCGCATCCCTAGAGGATGCCTAAAACTGCAGATAGACCCAAACCCTATGTATACTGTGTTTTCCTCCACATAAATATCTATGATAGAGTTTAATTTATAAATTAGGCACAGGAAGATATTAAAATCAACAATAATAAAACAACAGTTATAATAATATACTGTAATAAAATTACGTGAATGTGGCCTTTCTCTCTCTCTCTCTCAAAATATCTTACTGTCCTGTACTCACCCTTCTTGTGATGACATGAAATGATACAGTGCCCATGTGATGAGATGAAGTGGGGTGAATGACATAGGTGCTGTGATTAGTGTTAGGACACTATTGACCTTCTCACCATATCTTGGAAGGAGGATCATCTGCTTCCAGTGTCATTCCAGTGTCCAGGGTCATTCAGGATGATGTCGATGGTTGAATGTCAGAAACAAATGATGATGATGGTTGGGAAATTTAATATTTTCAGAATGAGATTGACCATGGGAAACTAAAACCAGGGAAAGTGAAACCATGGTTAAGGTGGGACTACTATATGAACCAAAAATAGACAAGTCCATATATATCCTTAAATCTAGCCTCAAATCACCTCAGTCTCTGATTGATGAAAGGCATTTGTACCTATTAGCTGGAATAACTTCAAGTCCTCCCTGGAAAAAATATAAAATTATCCAGAACCCTACAAATTTTCTTACAAAATGCCTGGCATTCAATTAAAAAAAAAAAAGATCATACATGTCAGGAGACAGGAGCAAGTGACAGAAAGCCAAGAGGAAAAAAAAAAGTGGAAGAAAGGACAGGCCTACAGTTGAGACAGATAGTAAGTCAAGGGCTTTGAAATAACTCTGATTAATATATTTAAGAAAATAGATTACAAGATGGAGAATTGGAATCTATAAAAATAACCACATAGATATTCTAGAACAGAAAATAATATAATGGCTAAATATAATACTGTAATGGTTTCATAGGAAATTCGACCTAGCTCATGTAGATCTACTTACCCAAGGCCCGAGGACTGGACATCACTTATGAGATAGCCCAAATATTGTTGGCCGTTGCCACCGTAGACCCCAAAAAGGTGTTCCTGCACTATAGGTAGGCACTTCTAAGAAGGCCCTGATAGCCCTCCCCAGCTTCCCATCACTACACTTATATTAGACTCCCCCACCTCACAAACTTGGCTATCCCACATTAGGCCAAACCTCCCCCAAATCCCCACATCTCGTGAGTCACACTAACTGGCTTAGTAGGTTCACCCCTTTGATGGCTTTATCCTCACAGGGTATTTCTAGCATGTGATATGACTCATGGAAAAGCTGTAAAAATCTGTCAAGTCAGTTTGGGAATTCATGTGTGCCTGTCTGACAGAAAGGTAATGTTTCAAAGGTTTTAAAAATTGTGTCAGAAAAGCAGATACTTAGAATAATAGATTTGCAACATCTCTGTTCAGTGTAGCCTTCCTTGGTTATTAGATCTGTAAGTTGTTACTTAAAAATAAATTTTTCAATTTGACGTAGTTTAAACATTGCCTCTGAGAATTACATTCCTAGAGGCCACAGGGTTAGACAGTACAGCTTAAATAAATCGGGCATGTTGGAATCGATAAAAAATAAATAAATAAATGCATATGTCTTCGCCCACTCCAACACTGTGCACGTCGAATGTACTCTGGGGACACTCTTATGAAAGGCTCGAAAACTGCCACAAAACAGCAGGAAAAATCCTTCCAGGGACAAGGTGAAGTGGGACACCCAGTTCCTGTGTCAAGAACACCTCGAAGATATGGAACAGGGTGTGCGTGGCTGGAGAGACTTCAAAATACGATGAGTAGCTTATTTTGTTTTAAGACTACTTTTTTTTTTTTTTTTTTTTAGAACAGTTTTAGGTTCAAAGCAAAGTGAGAGGAAAGTATAGAGGTTCCCCATATACACCCTGCCCCAGCACAGGCACGGCCTACCCTGTTATCAACCTCTCCTACCAGAATGGTCCATTCATTACAATTGGCGAACCCGTCATAATCACCTAAAGTCCATAGTTTACACTGGGGCTCACTCTTGGTGTTCCACATTCTGTGGGTCTGGACAGATGTATAATGACAGGTAGCCACCATGTAGCATCATGCGGAGTAGTCACTGCCCTGAAAATACTCCATTCCGCCCCTTCATACCTCCCTCGCCTCCCACCCCCTGGCAACCACTGTTTTTTTATTACCTCCACAGTTTTCTATTTTTAAGAATGTGATATAGTTGGAATCATACAGCATACAGACTATTCATACTGGCTTCTTTCACTTAGTGATAGCTTTTAAGTTTCTTCCATTTTTTTTTCTTCTTTTTTGGCTTAATAGCTCATTTCTTTTTTAGGGCTGGATAACATTCCATTATCTGGATGTACCAGACTTTCTTTATCCTAGCGAAAGACACCTCAGTTGCTTCCAAGTTTTGGATAATTATGAATAAAGCTTCTATAGGAATTCATGGTCAGGCTTTTGTGCGGATGTAAGTTTTCAACTCCTTCGGGTGTTTACCAAGGAGCATGATTGCTGTATCGTGCGGTAAGAGTAGGTTTAGTTTTGTAAAAAAACTGCCAGACTGTCTTCCAAAGTGGCCATTCTTTTTTGCATTCTCACTAGCAGTGAATTAGATTTCCTGTTGTTCTACATCCTCACCAGTGTTTGCTGGTGTTATTGTTTTGGATTTTGGCATTCTAATAGGTGTGTAGTGGTATTGGAATATGTGATGAAAAAAGTCAAGTGAGGTTACAAATATGTAAAACAACCTCAGTAAAGCAGGTGGGGAGAAGCAGTGCTGACCTGAGTGATTTTGAAAAAGAATGGACACCATGCCCAGACTACAGCAACCCTGTGGGAGGCCCCAGCCCTCCTGGTGCTGCTCAGCCTGTGCTGAGACCCACCTCCAATGCCTTGAAGAAGCCTGTTCTCCTCCCTTGAGGGAAGCCTTTGCCTTGTTAGTTAACCAGTTATCCTAGGCATCCCCAGGGTCCTTTGCCCAGGCACTGGGCACACCTTAAGTGTCATGGGATGCCAGCCGGGGACAGTTGTTTGGCTTACAGCTGCCCTAAGTTATCCAGGAGTCCTGAGATTTCCCCCTCGAGGTCCTGCAACAGCTGAGGGTGCAAACCAAGGTAGGCTTCAACAGGCACAGCAGAAGGCAGTGGCGGGTAAAGGGCACGTATGTCGATCGCCCGTGCTGCCTTTCCAGGCAGCAGGTGCCATTCTGTGAATTCAATTAGTAAGCCAAGAGCAGTTTAGAGGCATGTCATCCTGTCTATCTCTGAACCACCCAGCTCAGTGTGCCAACGGTTTTGAAATGGACGTGATATTTGTTTTAATCAGGTATGGGAAGATGATACACAGGGAGATAACTGCCTTGAAAGAAGAGTCTATTACTTACAACTCTCAAAAGGAGGGGGCATGCCATGTCACCCAAGGCCGCACAGGCAAGCGGCAGTTCATTCAGGAGGCAAGAGGACTAAGGGAAAAGTGCAGGCAACTGTCTTTATTCCTATAATGGTGGGTAGTTGCTAGGTGGGACATCTATTGGGCAGGAAGCAAAACACAGGTGTTGGAGTTTGCGGTTGGAAGGCTCATAATAGATCTCTGTGCACCTGCAAATCCATAGAGATGGTAGGGACATACACAGTTTTGGCCTGTGATTTCGGGATGTTAAATCATCAGCTGCAGGCTATGAAGACTGATTTATTACAATGGGATCCTGAAACAGAAAAGGGCATTAGGTGAACACTAAGGAAGCCTGAACAAATCATGGAATTCTGTTAATAATAATAGTAATGGTTCATTAATTCTGATAAATGTACCATACTAACATAAGATGTTAATTATAGGGAAACTGGGTATGAAATATAAGGGGACGCTCTGTGCTATTTTTATAACTTTGCTGTAAGTCTAGAACTTTCCAAAAGTAAAAGTTTGTTTCGTAAAATTAACTTTGAGAAAAACCTATTCAGTTTTGTTCTCCTGGGTTCTGGAGAGTTGGTGCTTATACTTTCCTAATGTGATTTGTTTATTGAGCATATGACTATCTTTGGCCCAGTGTTAGGTGCAGGTAAAAAGAAAGAAAAATGCTAGCCCCATTCCTAGGAAAATCCCTCTAGACTTTTGGTCAAGATGACAGCATAGGTAGAGACAGCTTACCTCCTCAAACAACCACATCAAAATTGCCACTAAAACATAGAACATTGATCCTGAGAACCATCATAAATCGAGTAGAATGGAAGTCTGATAACTATGGGATTAGAGAAAACACATCCTTCCAGACTGGTAGGAGGGGCGGAGATGCAGAATTGCTGGTCCCACATCCACATGTGGTAGATAAAAATTTGGGAGAGATATCTCGGGAGTGAAGAGTCCCAGCCCCACACCAGGCCCCCAGCCCAGGGCTCCTGTGCCAGGAAGGTAAGTCCCCATAACTTCTGGCTGCAAAAACCAACACGGATTGAGTCAGTGGAAGAAACTCCTGGAGTCTCAAGCAGTTCCTCTTAAAGAGCCCACGCACAGACTGAATTAGAATCATTCCCTCTAAGATCTGGCAGTGGAGTAGCAGCTTGAAAGGCACGAGTGGCATACAGGGAGAAAGTGAAGCGCATGGCATCAAGGAAAGAGCTGGGGGAAGCCTTCTCCCAGACAGAAAGGAAGGCTATCATCACTCTCATGAATCCTCACCCCACAGCACCACAGGGCCAGCAGGCTGGTGCCATATCTGAGACGCCAGCAACCTAGCTGACACTGTTTACCCTGCCCTGGAGATTGCCAGAGACTATCCCACCTAACTTATAGGCCCACCCAAGCTGATTTTCCATATGAATGGCGGTTCTTGGTTCATGCTTCACAACTTCCTAAATCCTCTCAAACAAGCAGCAGTCAGCCTCAGTGAGCCCCCAGGCCCCATACCTCTTGCTAAGGGGCCATAGGCCCGGTACGAGCAGTAACTGGTCTAGATTCACAGCTTGGCTTCTCCTGGGAACTGCCAAGCCCAGCACAAGTGGCAGCTATCTCAGATTGCTTTATATCTCAGATATAGCTCAGGCAGGGTGGCCTTGGGCAAAATACTGGTAGGGGCTGACCTTGGCCTGCACCAGCCAGAAAACCCCAGAGCCTGTGCACCCAGTGGACGGCTACAGATCACACTGGAGCACCACCACCCTGCCCCTTCACAGCTGATCCTCCACAGAGGGCAGAGGTTGGTAGTCAGTGGTCACAGCCAGTCCTTGCAGCTGAATGGCCTGAGTAAATCCCTCCTGTTGACTTGCCAACAGCAATCAAGTCTCAACTACAACTCTCATCTCTCAAGAGGGGGGTTTACTCAGCTCACACGAAGGGTGCACATTGAGTACCCAGCTTGGGTGATAGGGGAGGCTGTGTCACTGGTCCCTACAGGATACACCTACTACATTAGGCCATGCTACCAAGAAACGGAGTCATAGCAGCTCTACCTAATGAATAGAAACAAACACGAGGAAACTGCCAAAATGAGGAGACATGGTCCAAATTAAAGAACAGATCAAAACTCCAGAAAAAGAACTAAACAAAATGGAGATAAACAATCTATCAGATGCAGAGTTCAAAACACTGGTGATAAGGATGCTCAAGGAACTTACTAAGGACCTCAACAGCATAAAAAGTACCAGTCAGAAATGAAGGATACACTAATTAAAATAAAGAACAATTTACAGGGAAACAACAGTAGAATGGATGAAGCTGAGAATCGAATCAATGATTTGGTACATAAGGAAGCAAAAAACAACCAATCAGAACAACAAGAAGAAAAAAGAATCCAAAAAAACAAAGACAGCATAAGTAGCCTCTGGGACAACTTCAAGCATTCCAATATTCACATGATGTGGGTACCAGAACGGGAAGAGAAAGAGCAAGAAATTAGAAATCTATTTAAAAAAAATAATGAAAGAAAACTCTCCTAATTTAGTGAAGGAAATAGACATGCAAGTTCAGGAAGCACAAAACTCCCAAACAAGATGGATGCAAAGAGGTCCACTCCATGACACATCATAATTAAAATGTCAAAGGTTAAGGATAAAGAGAGAATCTTAAAAGCAGCAAAAGAAAAGCAGTTAGTTATCTAAAGGGGAGTCCACATAAGACTGACTGTCAGCTAATTTCTCAAAAGAAACTTTGCAGGTTAGAAGGAATTGGCAAGAAATATTCAAAGTCAGGAAAGCAGAGACCTATAGCCAAGATTGCTCTACCCAGCAAAGCTATCATTTAGAATCAAAGGGCAGATAAAGAGCTTCCCAGGCAAGACAAAGCTAAAGGAGTTCATCATCACCAAACCACTATTACATGAAATGTTAAAGGGACTTATTTAAGAAAAAGAAGATCAAAACTATTAACAATTAATGGCAACAAATCTATCAAAAATTGAATCTAAAAAACAAACTAAGCAAATAAGAAGAACAGAGATAGAATCAAAGATACAGAGAGTGTTTTGATGGTTGCCAGATGGGAGGGGGGTCGGGGAGAATGGGTGAAGAGGTGAGGGGATTAAGTACACATAGGTAGTTACAGCAAAGCCAAGGGGATATAAAGTACAGTGTAGGAAATGGAGTAGTGGAAGAACCTACGCATGACCCAGGGACATGAACAATGGTGTGAGAATTGCCTGAGGGAGTGGGTGGTGCTGGGTAGAGAGGGCAAAGGGGGAAAAATTGGGACAACTGTAATAGCATAATCAATCAAATATAATTAAGAAGGAGAAAACCCCAGTTTAATAGAGGTTACAGACACAAAATCCCCAAATTGTCCTGTAAGGTGGCAAGTGCTGGGCCAGGGTTTTGTGCGTGATGCCTTGAGGTACTCGAAGAAATGTTTGGGGGGCTCAGGGGAGACTTCTCAGCAGAACCAACATTTAAAAGCCATTTTGGAAGGTGGGGAGCAATTTGAAAAGGCAAGCAGAGTGCAAAACCAAGACCCAAAGGCAGAAAGCCACGATGTTTACAAGGTGGTGCATGGCAGGACATGAAGTCTGTGCTTGGGAGTGGTAGGATGTGCCATTGGAAAGAAACATAAGCACTCCAGCCTTCAGGAGGCACAACATTTGCTGCCTAACTGAGTGTATGAGTGAGCGAATGAATGAATGAATGAATGACCATGGTTTCTAGAGCCTAGACTTTATAGGCAAGAGGGAGTCACCTTGGGTTTCTGAGAGGGGAAATAAGATGTCGTGTAGGTAATTAGACCCTTACCTCTCCAAGGATGGTTTAGGTGGCATCAGCATCACCCGAGCTTTTTTGTTTGTTTGTTTGTTTTTTAATCCTCAACTGAGGACATGCTTACTTATTTTAGAGAGAAGGGAAAGGAGGGAGAGAGAGAGAGAGAGAGAAGGGGAGAGGAGCATTGATCAGCTGCCTCTTGCATGTGCCCCAACGGTGGACCAAACAGGAACCTAGGCATGTGCCCTAATTGGGAATCCCATCTGCGACCTTTCAGTTTACAGGATGACACTCCAACCGACTGAGCCACACCAGCCAGGACATCTCCTGAGTTTTTCTAAAACCTAGAGAATCTGAGGTCAGACCCCAGACACACTGAATCAGAGCTTACATTTCATCAAGATCCCCAGGTGATTTGTATGCATGTCAAAGTTCCAGAAGAGCTGCCTTAGAAAGCTCACTATGTTGGCAGAGAAAAAAAATTCTCCTCAGAAAAGAAAGGTTGGAAGTAGAGAGAGGGAAAGAGAGGGGAAAGAGGAAGGAGAGGGAGAAGGAGACAAAAAGAATGACTCATAAATGGACAAACAACTGTCTCCCTAAAGGCTTTCTTCCACCTGAGTCCTGTCTCATGAAAGCAGAAGCATCTCTAAGTGGGGGCCTTCCAGACCCCATTCAGCCCCCAAAGGAGGGGCATGTGTCCTTGGAAAGGCCACTTTGAAACTGGGGGTGAAGGAGAAGTGGCGATGGACCACTGGTGGCAAAGCAGTAGGCAAACACGGAGCTCTCATTCCCTTTGCAAGCAGATGAAGCCTGCACTTAATTCCCAGGAAAGTAGCTGCTGGGATGGCAGCTGAGGGAAATCAAAGGCTCAGCAGACCCCCCTAATTCACACTCACTTTGTGTAGCCAGGGCAGCTGATGGGATGGCAGGGTAAAAATGCCCCTGCTCTTGCTAGCACGCTGCTGGGTGGAGGCCCGTCCCACCCCCGTCTCCCTCTGCATGTTTGCCCAGGGCAGCCAAAGTCTGGATGCGTGCAGAGAAAGAAAATGGCCCTGTCCTGTTCTGCACAAGCACAGGCTGCCGGCAGAGGCAACCCTGCAGACGGGTGACCCACTTCTACCACCTCATCTGCATTGTCTGTGCTGCTGGGGCATCCTCCTCCAAGAGACACTCATTGTGATCTGTTCTATTTACCCACAAATGCTGAATTTACTTTGATGAGCTACAGGTGATAATGATATCCCTGTGTCACAGGCTTTTGTTTGAGATGAAGGACCATAGCAGAGCCTGGCTTGTCTGATTAGTGCCCTAAATTCAGGGATTATTCTGGGAATATAGGCAGGGCTTTATTTGGGGTTTTGTTCTCTCCCTCCCCTTCACCAGTGGGTTGCTGAGAACCGAGCTCATTTCTCAATGAAGCCTGGTAGGCGCTCAACTGCTCTGTGCGGGGCATGTCCACATATCGTTTTCCTTGAAGCCCCTCATGAACGCACTATAAGGTGAGCCACTTGTCCCCAGTGTACAGTCAGAGAAATCGAGGCTAGCAGCTAGCTGGGAGCATAGTTGGGATTCTAACCAAGACTATTCTTTCCTCTGCATTGTTAGTGACAATATTAATTCAAGGTCAAAATCCTTCAGGAGCCACCCTCCACGATCCCTAAATACTCTTCTCTGCAATAACCATCTCCACCTTAAACAGTGTTGACTTTTTAATAATAACACGGATACCTCATGTTTGTTAGAGATTTATGTTTTTTTTGAACTCTTAATCCCACCTCATCTCTTTTAATGCTCAAGGATATGTCATAAGACATACAGAGCTAGATTAGTATCCTCAGTTGTTTGGAGAAAAGCGCTGAACTCCCGGAGAATAAGCAGGAGCCTGGTGGGGAGGTAAGAGAGCTGAGGACTCAGGAGGTGCCAGGGTCTCTTGCCTTCCCGTCTGTGTACATTGACACATGGCTTCGCCCAGCAGAAACTGGGACGCATAGCCTGGAATCGATGAGACAGAACTGGGAAGAAAGCGTTGTTGCCTTTGAGAAGTTGAAAATTGCCACGAGAAAGCAGCAGCAGTCTTGTGTGCGTGTGCTTTCCAGAAGGTACATGAGGAATGAGAGAATCTAGCTTCTGATTGGGTTCCTAATGAATCCTAATCACCCACCAGCTCAGTCAGATTAAAAAATACAGAGATAGAAGCCCTGAGCTGGCTGTATCATGAGAACTGGTAGTGGCTGACCAAGCAACTCAGCACTAAGGGCACTAATTGCCTGAAGATTTTATAAGTTTTTTGGCTGGGGAGAGATAAGAGTCCTTGGGACTGTGATCACCCAATACCGAGATTCTTAAACCAATTGGGGATCCGCTCACCTTCCCCAACCTCCTCTCACAGACCACCTGGTAAACGTCCGAGGTGTGGGACACAGACCTGAGATGATGGTTGGTGGGGGACAAGGCAGAGGCATTTTCAGGCTGGTATTGCATTTTCCATTTTTGAATCTCATTTTAAGGGAATTGATCCCACATGTTAAAGAGAGTGACTAAAGCTCAAGGAAACTCATGTGCTGCAAGAAACTGAGTGAGCAGAGCCATGTGATACAGACAACAAAAGGAGATGTGACACACAGCTACAGGGAGGAACATCCCCAACCCCAGCGTGAGTAATTGGTATGGAGGAACTGCAAGAAACCAAAGGAAGTGACACCAGCTCAGGTTCTAAGGTGGAGGTCCTCATGTGACCTAGTATTGGAGGTGGGGGAAGGGAGGAAGGAACACAATGGCACTGTCCAGCTGTGACACCAGAGAAGTCAAAGAGGCAAGGGTGGCTGAGGTTAGGAGGTGAGACAGAGCTCAGGGGAGCAGCTACAGCTGGAGAGCTTCCGAGACCTCCAAAATGGAGTGTGAGAGCTCTGAGATGACATCGTGGGAGATCAGCAGCTTCCCCTCTCTATCTGGTTATATCTTATTCACCTTTAATACCCAGTTCCAAGGACACTTCTTGAAGTGTTCTTTTCTAGAAGTGGGTCATCCTCCTCCAAACTCCCAGAGCTCCCAGAGCTCTTAACCTTATTGTACATGTTATTTTCCATCTTGTACTTCAGCTGCCTGAGGTCCATTTGCCCCAATTAATTTTTCTAGACCATAGCTGAAATGGGGTGCCAAGCAAGGGGTCCCCGAAGTCGCTACAGCCCGTGGTTGGGGGTTGGGGATTGGGGGTTGGGGGAAGAAGACAATACGGCCTTTAAAATACTTTGCATACCTATGGCAAGCTGATGGCTAGGTAATAGCTGTGCTACTGCCCTGGAGCAAAAGGTGTATGCGACTTTCAGAAGGGATAGCACCAAGTGTGAGGTCATGTAGGAAACTCCCAGTCAGGATTTAAACTAAGGGTGGTCTGAAGGAGAGAGGGATCCAGCCATGCTGTGGGAAGTGAGATAGGAACCTTGAGGATGGAGTGAGTGTAGAGGAGAAAGAGCCATAATGTAGCAGCCAGGCAGTTTGTTGTCAGGATTCGGCCATGCGGCCTGGTGTAGTGAGGAAGGAGGCGTGCTGCTGCTCTGGTCGTGCCTGCTCGAGCTGACCACAAAGCCTCAAAGGACTGTGCCTTGCAAGACGCTGACCTGCTGCCTCACAGACCTGGACTCTATCTGGACTCTTGGGACTTGGGACATATGTAGAGGCCACTCTCTTGGGACTTGTGCCTTCCCAGACTCCACTGTGATCCAGTGCAACATGGCACATGCTTTCCTAGACTATTATATGGAGGCTGAGGACAACATACCCCAGATCCTGAAGCAGAGAGCTGCTGTGAGAGGACGGCAACTTTGAAGCCCATGAGTGTACTTTCCAGAAGGACTGGAGAACTATTTGCACAGCTGGCTTAAGATAAGGAGATAGAGAACTATTGGGCTTGGTTTTGGCTTATAGCCTGGTGGGGGGCAAGGGAAGTGCTGGGTCGCGTGGGAGAACAGGGCTCTGAGTGGAAGTGCTTTCAGTCCCCCTGCCTGAGGTTTCACCCCTGTGAATAAAAACCTGTTTCTTCCAACACTAATTGTTGGGTCATGCATCAAGGAGCCACGTGCATGGGCCCCTGTTTGCTGGGCTACGCAACCACCAGCCTCACGTTCCTCTCCCCTCTTTACACTCCACATCTCTTTCTAGATCCTACAATCATTGTGGGAAGAGACCTTATCTCTGAATCCTCCCTACAACCCAGCCAGAATGCTTCACACTTCACCGTTGACACGGTGATTTCATTTTCGAATGAGTGGCTGCATGGCTAATGAAGGGGGAAAGATGGAGACAGAGTCAGGGAGAAAAATGGGTACTTTTTAGTCCTCTGGGAAAGAGATCCCTGTGGCTTTGGTTCCCGTGCAGCCTCATTTTCCCAGAAGGGGTCAAGTCTTGCTCACAGTGGGTGAGCCAAGAGATGGAGGGAAGGAGACGGTGGATGCAAGCCCATCAGACTGCCTGGGAGGAAATGTCCTAGCCAGGGCAGCCTGTGCTGGGGGCCAGCAGTAGGTGTGTGCTGTTCTGTTCCCAGGAATCAGAGGCAGAGAAGGCAGGGAGAGATTCTTTCAGAGGCTGGTGAATGAAGGAGAGAGGGAGGGGGCAGCCACGGAGACAGCGCCTCGGTTGACTAATTAAACCCTTTGGTAGCCGGCCCCCACCAGCTCAAGCAGATTATCACTGCTGAATCAGCTCCCTGCCAAGGCCAGACTCACACTCCCTTTTTTCCTGCTTGATTTGCCTAATGGAAGCTGACAGTGAAGTTCAACCCTGATTGTCAGATTTCAGTAGGAACCTCAAGGGGGGAGAGAAAGGCAGACATTTGAGGAATAAAAATAGCACACATAATGAGATCCTTTATTTAGCTGAACCACTTCTTTAATGACTCACCTGTCTCTCTCCCTCTCTCTATCTCTCTTTCTCTCTCTCTTTCGAGTGCACACACACACGCGCGCGCACACACACACACACACACACAGAATTGTGCGCAGAGATGTCTGTTTTTCATTTAGGCTGAAGACCTTGCCCAGGTCCTCTAGGAAAGACTGGGCATCCATCCTGGACTGTAGAAGTCTGCAAAGGGGATGTCAGTTAAGTGAAAATGAGAAATTCTCCCCCACATTTCACCAACCAACCAGGCTTTCTGTTCCACAATCTCTTCAGATAGGTTTATTTTCCAAAATGCGACTTAGGAAATTTGTCAGACCAGCGAAACCAAATGCACGGACAGGCGCTTGTGACCTTGAATGACTCCTTGCCTTTCTGTGCCTCCGGCTTTCTAAATCTGAAATCTGGAGTGTTTGGTTAACTCTCAAAGCCTGAGCTCTTCATCAGAAAAATCAGCCATAACTCTTGGAAGAAGTAGGTAGGATGGCACAGGCCAAGTTTCTAGACACTGTCTGTCACAAAGTACATGGACAATAAACATCAGCTCCGACCTAATTCTGAGGTGTAATTTTCTATGACTTTATAGGGAATCCCACAGTAATCCTAAGCATCAGGGTTAGAAATTTAGTTTTATTAAAAAAGGTCAGATTTGAGTAAAGGCAGCTAACAGTCCCGAGTGTTTGCAAGTGTCAGGCACCATTCTAACCACTTCACATGCATTTACTCAGGCAAACCTCACTGCTGATATCCCCAATTTACAGGTAAGGCAATCAAGGCACCCAGTGTCATCTGAGCATCAGTCAGTGTTGAACCTAGGATTCATTTTTAATTTGCCTAAGAAAGTTGAACCAATAGACAGAGCTTCATAAATATTAGACATTAGTATCTTGGGTCATATTTGTGCAAAGATCCTTCCCTAAGAAGCTTATAGCAAATGACAAGAACAAAAACCTGTGTGTGTGGAGAAGATGGGGATTTGGACATCCTAGCTGAGAGATATTGGGCCTGGACTAAGGTGCAACTCTGTGAGTGCCTCCTTATGTTTGACTCTTACATACTCCATGCATCTCCTGCTACACACAGCCATGTGAGAGATACTGAGAGGTCAAAGCTGTATAACCACATTGTCTTGAAGATGCAACTAAACAAAGACCTTCCAAAGCTAATGCCTTTAGAAGAGGCCTCTAGAAAGTAAGTTCAAACCCAGTGCCTAAAGCCAACCTGGCCCCAGGTATCACATGCTCTTGGCAGAGAAAGGCAGGCCAGAGGACATGACAAAGTCACTCTAGGACACTTAAAAGTTGAGATGTGGAGTCTTTCCAGAGAGGTTTTTTTCCTTCAAGTTACAGACTATGCTTTTTCTTTTCTTTTTATTTTTCCCCATTCTAACAAAACATTTGAGCATGAGTTGCCATTTTTAATGGCCAGTATCTTCCCCTCGTTCCTCGTTGTTTCATCCTCATCTCTTATTTCACAGATGAGGGTCCTGCAGCACAGAGAATTTACACAAGTTGCCCAAGATGAAACAGCAAACGAAGGCAGCTAGGGAAGATCTATAGTCCAAGGCCCAAATTCTGTCAACCGTAAGATGCCCCTCCTTGTGTACTCAACATGGAAGAGTAGGCACAGTAGAGACAGGAAGGTACAAAAGGAGAAAACAGTCAGTGACTCCAGGAATCTTGGAACTTCCTACTTCATCTTGACCTCTTTATATTTTCCCAACATGCTTGCCTGAGGGACCACACAACTGCCACCCGAGATGCCTATGTTTCTGGCCATGTACATTTTCATGGTTCTCTTGGCATCTCCACCACGGGTGAATCTCCCTCTGATTCTTAGGATTCTGCACAGAAAAGCAGTCCTGGCCAACCTGCCCCCCTCCGTCCCCACTCAATAAAAGTTTGATATCATACATTTATATTTGCTGTTGAGACATGGTTCATAAATCCATGCTCTACTCATTGCCATGCAAAGCAACACAATTGTCCACTTTTTAAAAGGTCCCCGAGTGACTATTTAAATTAATACAAATGTTTAACTGTACTTTCAGAAGGTAGATGTGATTTTTATTAATCACCAGCTTCCCATCATCAGTGGAATGCTAACTTTGACAATCAATCAAAATAACAACAATCGTTACAAGAGAAATTCTTCAACTTTTGCTCACTTCATATTCCATCTGTTTCATGAAAAAGTGACTAGAAAAGTGGCCAGTGGAGTGTTGTGGACAAGAAAGAAACAGCAGGAGGAGTTCATGTAGTTGCAGAACCAGCTCAAAATGGTCTTTTCCTGTTTAACAAGATACTGAGTTGCTTTTCAGAGACAAGAGATCAAGACTGAAAGTCATGCATCTGGGGCATGTGCAGAGGAGAGAACTTGGCCTCTAGCTGCAATTGGAACTGAAGTCTGCCTCCCACTATGGAACCGAAGGACCAGGACATAACCAGAAGTTGAACATCAGAGCATTTTCAGAAGCCAGGGATTTACTGTCCAGGAAGACACCCCTTTGCCACAAATGACTTGGTTTCAAGGTCCTCCGATTAAAATTTTCCCTGCCAGACCTTCCCTGTGCTTGTCTCCCTTAACCCCTTAAAAACCCTTGGCTTCAAGGCACCACCAGTTCTCCCATCTTCTCAGTTGGCACCTTCTCAGTGAATATAACTTTCCTTACTCTAAACTCTGACGTTTGTGGTTTGGTCTTTCTAAATATCAGGCATATGGACTTTGGTTTTGGTAACATTCAGAATAAATGACTCAAGCAAGACCCAACCAGCTCCTCACCTGCCAAGCTCATTCACCTCTACTCAGCACCTGTCACTGGCTTGGCTTCTGCTCTCTCCCTGCCAAGGAAACAAAATGATCACCACCAACTCCGTTTGTTAGACCCCCAAAGGAATCCAAGTAAAATAAAAAGAATGCCCACTCAAGCTGAGGGAAGGGATGTGAGAGTGGGGTGCTGTCATTAGTGGTTGAGATATTTCAATACTTTGCAAAAAGATGAAAATCAGATAAAAGTACACTGATGGATAAAACAAAAAAGCATTGGCCCAGAATACACTAAAAAAGGGGGTGCAGTAGTAGAGAAGCTGGTCTTCTGAGACTAACCCAGGACAGACTCTAGACTAGAGGTCTGGGAGAACAGAGGTCAGCAGTGAGAAGAGCAGACACGAAAGTCTTAATTGTACATGTATTTGTCCTCACAACAGACATGCCATTTAATATGCCCATCTACATTTGACCTAGTAGAATGGAAATGAAGGAAGTCCCAAGGTGGAAGTTAGGATGCAGCTGGACCGAGACTGGAAAAGGAGTTTGGAGGGGAACCAGGAAGTGTGTAAAGAAACTGGATGCTGTATTAGATGGAATCATTGACTGACTGGGTAGCTCTCAGGATGTGGTAAAGGCATATTATTGTTTTATCAACAAGAAAAAGGGAGGGGGGAGAAAGGGAGGGATGGAGGGAGGAAGGAAGGAAAGAAGAAAGGAAGGAAGGAAGGAAGGAAGGAGGGAGAGAGGGAGGAACTTCAAATGGGGGGAAGAAACTCAGGGTCCAAATATGAAGCAAGATTAAAGAGTTGTTCTGAGCCATTAATAGTGTTCAAAAAAAGGAAAGAAAAATAAATTCAGTCTACATACTAGGAAACTTTTCTCTTGAGTGGCACGATTCCCAAGATGGAAATATAATCCTAGTATACTATCTGGCTCTGAAAACTGAAAATTATATACAGTCGGGATAAGGAAAATGGTTTTGTTTAGCTTTGTTTCCAAGTTTTAGAATTAATCTGTAAAAAAAATACAGAAGTCTTTATTTTGGTTACAGTTATGACCGTGTTTTTAATCTTGGTAAATAACAGTGATGTTACAGCTTATGAAGGTCGGATAACGGTGGGAGGGGTGGAGAGGAGGCAGAGAAAAGAACGTGATGGCTGAAAGGCTGAGCAGTGATGGCATGAAGTCAGGCCCTTGCTGTAACATTGATGAAAGAGGAAACAGGGGTTTAAATATATTATTTAAAATTATAAGCATAACCATGAGGAAAAAAATACAAATTATAAATATCAAAAAAATAGGACTGAAGGAGGCCCTGTTGTATTCTATGTGAAATAAATACAGCGACCCTGGAGGGGAGAGGAAAGATAGAATAAGTGACTGGCATTTTTCCTTTTCTATATTAGCAAGTCAGGATATATGCTTTATAATTGATAAGTTAGGAAATATTGTTAGAAGCATCGTATCTGGAAAAGAAACAAAACCAGAAGGAGTTAGAAGCTGTGGCCTCTATGGTTAGGGATGGGGACCAGGAAGAGGAGCCTGTTTCTTTTTCAATGAAGAACTTTTGAGCTATTTGACTTTTTTACATATGCATCTAGTATTCTGATTAAAATTTAAATTAAAAAAGAAAACATTATTCTAGAAAATGAAAACAATAATTCAAGAGTGACATTCTCTCCTGGGAAATTGTGACTCACCTCAAGATAACAGATTTATTTGCTTCAGACCAGATCTGAGAACCTTAAATCTTGCACAACTTGAATCTTCATAAATTAATAAAAATGCAGCAGCGACTCTTGTGCTTTCCTTTTAACTTCTGTCTCCCTGTATGTAGGAATCGCATGCTTTTCTGAAACCTCTTCATCAAAGGCCCAAGGCACCATGCCGTCAGCTTATCAAATACCCCTCAGTTTGATCTCTCTCATAAATCACATCCAGAGCCCCATCAGTTAGGAGAAATTCATTTTCCTGCTCCTGTTCTTTTTCCATATAAGCTATTGACCTTCAGACAGCATATGCACTCATCTCATAGAGAGGCTTCCCAATCTGACTTCTAATTCCCCTCCTTCCTGCTCCGTGCAATTATCCCCAACTGCCCACTCTCACCTGCCGCGGTCATTGGCAGATCCGTCTTCAACTCTCTGCTCTTCTTTGACTTCAGGTCATGCCCTTCCCAACCATAGTGATGGCACAGACGGTTGCCAGCTTGGAACTCAAGTAAAAGTTTACCCCTAACCACTAGTTGATTGTATGGGAAAGGAAGATACATGGCCCAGACTGCCCACATCTGTTGAACACTCCAGACACGATGCTGTGCGCTTCTAATGAATGATCCACTAAATTCCCACAAGAAGCTCATGACACAGGTATTGATTCCTCTCTATTACAGATAAAAAACCGTACTTCATGAAAATTAGGCACTTGTCCTGGTCATGCTGTTATTATGGGCCAGTACCAACTTTAAACTTAGGTCTCTGATTTCCTGTGTCTTTTTAAAATATAAATTGCAGTGTAATTATACTGTGACTAGCTTTCCCAGAAGAGAAGTCACACCGAATAACAAAATGGGATTGAATATAGCTGTATTCTAACCAGCTAACTCGAGAGAAATCAAGAACTTTGAGCTGGTGCTATTACGTTGGCATCAAGAAATAAGCAACCGGACTGAGTGTCCAGTGATATCAGCTTTGGTCTTGGTCCTATGACTAATTAGCTCTCTGGACTTGAGTTTCTCATTTACAAAATGAAATCTTTTTTTACTGGATGATGATTAAGAGGTCTTCTGACCCTGAAGAATCTATATATGAGTATCCGAAAGAAATAAAATTCATTAAAGTTATTGTCTAATTCAGATATCCTGCAAGTTACCAAGGTGAATGAGGTGGAAAAGTGGTTTTTAAACAGTAAGACAATAATCTAACTAAAAATAAAAGTAAAATGCTCATATTCTAATACTTCCTTGTTTCTGTCCATCATGGAATGGGTTTAATGTACTGTAGTATATTAGCCAGTTTCAGTTGCCATAACAAAATACTACAGATTGAGTGGCTTAAACAATAGAAAGCTATTTCTCACAGTTTTGGAGGTTGGGAAGTCCAAGGTTAGGATATCAAGGTGCTAGCTAGATAAGTTTCATTCTGAGGTCTCTTCTTGTAGCTTATAGCTGGGAGGCAGTCACTATCTTGTGGTGTGCTCACACAATCTCTGTATGAGGTGCAGAGGAAGAAAGAGAAAGAAGTTCTCTATAGACAGCCACCTGGGAGTTTAGGGCTTTAATACAGGAGCTGTGGTAGGTTCACAAAGACTCAGCCCATAGCATGACAAGAGAGTGGCATGAGCACACCAGATTTCCGTTGTCAAATTATTTCCTCTAGGAAGAGTGAAGAAAATCCCATAGTAAAGACAGGCTGGCTATATATCTTTCACTGTCCACAAGGAAACTTGATATATGTCCATCAGGGAACTAAATTTTTGCCATCAATTAATTCTAAAATAAGTTTATCATCTCTATGACAGTGAAATGTAAGTGGATGATGCTGTGAACAAAATCCCGACAGTATATAATAAAGTTATTCATATTTCTTACAACATCTCTCAGTGAAAGTTGAGGCTATAATGTCAAAACCAACTCAACAATGCTGTTATTCTGGGATTATGGATCACAGAATATTTCACAATAAATGTAATTTTGTTTCTACCAAATGCACAGAGTAATTAGAATTGGGTCAACAAAACATTGTCTAACAAAAATCCTTAGGGGACCTGCTTTTAATGAATAGATAAGACATCTGTGATAAGTATGAGTTTTTTTTGTTTTTTGTTTTAAGAAGGAGTACTTCTGCAAAGCTTAAAGGGTTGTTTGTCTCTTAAGTAGTTTAATCATTTTCCTGGGGCTTGTGTTTATACTGTTAATTTGCTTAGAAACATGTTTTGTTTTTGTAGGTCAATAGGTTTTATCTAGAAATAGGGATGTTAATGAGAGGAGACAGGCTGTATCTGATTTGGAAATCCTAAGTTCCATATCTTTTATATCCAGTTTATGTAACTGACCTCTGATGCTTGTCTTTATCGTGTAGCCAAAGGTCTTGTTGATAAAAGACCCCAGAGAAGTTCTGAGACAATTGAGATAACAGATTGCTTTGGATGGGTCACAGTTCTCTATTCTCAATGGTTCTCCATAATATTAGCTAAAATATATCTGGACACATGTTTTGCACTCGCCTAGATGTTGTATATCTCACCTCCTTTCCAAGCCAAGGGAGATGTGAAGACATGAGAAAAAAACAAACAAACAAAATTCCACTGTGTTTGATTAACAGATTTGTTCACTCTGAGAATCTCAGAGGTGTTCTTTTTGATAAGGGCCATGCCTGATTGGAAAGTAATGGCTGGGAAAAGAATCCAAAGATACTGGGATTAGAGCTCCACTGAACTTCACCTGGCAGCATTTGTATGAAATGGCCCCTTGCTGGTGGCTACACAGTATGTGGATGCATTCCTGTTGTCCTGTTCCCTGCCTCCTAAGAGCTAGGATGGAGAGCTGAAAGCAACAGCAGAAAAAGTAGGTATGCCTTTCACTTAGTAGTATATTATTGGGTAAGTTGTCTGTTTTGAGCCAATGGAACAGGGCATATGGTATCACCACCTGAAAAGGTGGTGATACAAGACATTTGTATTTCCTAGGTTTCTGCTGACTGACGAAATCTAAATCTAGTTACCGAAGCCAAAGTGTTCACAGATTTCAAGTTTCCTGGAAATAGGAGGAAGGTAGAGAGGTGGATCACTAAGGGGTACAAGCAGCTTCTGTCAGTGATGGATGCGTTCACTGCCTCGGTTGAGATAACGGCCCTGTGGGCATTAAAACATTAAATTTTACATTAAAATATGTGTACTTATTATATAGCAATGAAACTAATTTTAAAAAGTGAATGTGTTTATCAGACAAACTATATAAAGCTGAAAATGTTCTAGAAAATTTATAAGACCCCAAAATGCCAGCATTTGAGTCAGTAAAATAGAATTCACATTACAATCCTGAATATAACATACAGTAGAATGTCAATGCCTGATTAAGTTTAATAATCTCAGTTTTATGATTATTCACTCTGGTCACAAGCTGAAGTTTATCTTTCTAGGAGAGAAGTATTAACTGAATTATCAGTGCACACAAATTTGTCTGGGGCATATCTCTGTTTATAGGTTTGCAGTACGCATGTAGGCAAAAGTAACCCGAGCTTAGCATTCAAAATAAAAAGATACCAGTGCCCCTAAACTCCACTGGTGCCTCTAAGACTCCCTCCCAATTTCCTCTTATAAACTAACCCATGGGGCTTGCTAACCTTGCTGTGGATGCTGGTTCCTCTAAGGCTTGTCCACATAAGAACAGCCCTTGGTTTGCTGTGAGAGTGGGGTGGTGAGCAGAGACTTTAATCACCCAGTGTTCCTGGCCCTGATGAACTTGACCCCCTAATTGTCAAATTCCTGTTGAATGTCCTGGTGAAGAACACTAAGGAGCCATGCTTTCCTCTCTGGTCAACCAACTGATCATCTTTGAGTTGTCAGCATTTCCATCCAGCTCCTCCTGAAGAATTGCCTCTCTCTCTCTTCGACAAAATTGGTCTCTACAACGTTCCACCTCCTCCGTAGCCCCTGCATGAGGTGGTACAGGGCCAGCCCTGTAAGCTTTACCAGCTGCTTGGACTGAGGTCCATCAGGCCCTTCCTTTCTGTCCTCACCGTGCAACAGTGAAGCTCAAACAGACATCACCAGAGGTAGGATGTTCCCCTGCAATGAAAGCAGCTGCTTCGGCTTCTTGCATTGTACCCTTCTGTTAGACACGTTTGACTTCTAGAAAGCGAAGTGTTGGAGACTGGCCCACCGCCACAGTGCCCCCTACACCACAAGACTTGGCTTCTTACTGCTGGCCTGACAGACAGTTTTTCTCTCCACCCCTGTCCTGCCTCCCCAACCTTCTCACCCACATCTGGTGGGGCTCAGAAGAGATCCTAATCTTTTTCTGACTTGGGCAGAGAGGGATGCTAATTCCAAAACGTGGGCTTGTTAAAGCCAGATTTTTTAGAAGAGTCTGAAGCTTTCCCAACTCTCCTTTCAAGGACACATCAACCCAGGGAGAAAAATGAAGACATAATTACTTTTTTATCCCCCACCACCAGGTTTCAAGGTGATCAACTGCCTTGAAACCTACTGCCACAAAGACTGCCTTTTAGTATGAGTTCCCTGCATTCTGGGCATCATGCTGAGTTCTTTGCATAACATACCTCCTTAAATCTTCTTTTATTCTCAAAGCTACCCTTTAAAGTAGTTCTTGCATTTTTCCTCAGGATAGTGCTTGTGTTCACGGAGGTGACAAATTTGCCCACAGCTACACTGCTAGTAAGTGACCATTGGCTGAACGACTTTAGGTTTAGTTTTTCCTCTCCTCCACTGATACCACGGTGCTACTCTTAAGAATCTCTCTAATGGGGGAATTTTCTATTATTATTGCGACTCCCATTTCCCATTCATCCATGAATAACTGTGAACTTGGTCTGTGGGACTTCTTCAGTTGGGTTTGCCACTGCCTGGGCCTTCCTGAGGTTCAGAGGCACAAGGATGTGAGGCATCTAACTAACTGAACAAAACTAAACAGCTAAACACCAGCGAACTTCATTGGTATTTAATAAATCACCAGTGACTTGGGGCCATTCAAGCAGAACCAATAGAACTTTCATATTTTCAAACCTTTTGCCCTTGGCCTGAGAGTGAGTTTTTACACATATTTCTCTAAAAATACCCAATAATTGAAACATCATTATCAATCAGCTTGCATTCTCTACAATCATTTCATACTTGGGAGGATTGACCACATGCTATTGTGGGCTACTAGGAGCATATACTGAAAAAAAGAAAAGGAGTTCAGTGTGTAAGAAGCTGAGAAGGCGTTCCACCTTGGGGCAAGCGTTGGGGCACGCAGGCCCCAGCCCACGAAGCCCTTCGGGGCTATTGCACGGACTGGACCTCCCTTTCTGCTGACCTGCTCTCTCCCCAATCCTGTCTCCGACAGCTGCCCTCTGAGCTCCGGGAGTGGTAACCGTGTCCTCAACTCTGCTCTGGCTCTTAAACTGGGGCTTATCCTTGGTTTCTCCTAGCACTTGATGTAAACAGTCCTCAGCCATGCCGAGCTGGCTTCCCTCCCTGCCTCTCTTGTTCCCAGTTTCCTGGTTCTGACTCGTCACATCCAGAGAAAGCCAGCACTGGGCCTCCTGCAAAGAGCATATTAGGCAGATAATTAGAGTTATGAATGTTTGCACATTCCATCTGAGTTTATATTTTCTATCAGGTTATGTGAAGTATATATGTTCATTTTCCTGCCTATTTAACACAAAAGTTGCTATCTCTGGGGGTAATGTGCCATTTTATCAGTAGTTTTCTATCATGTGAAGATCATAACATCCTAATATTCTCCGCTCTGCTCCTCAATTCTCCAGGGAATCCCTTTCTCAGGTATTACTCTTGGCAGTAGTGCTCATTAATATGATAAGGCTCTCTGGTTTTAAACAGCTCTTCAGACCCAAATAGGCCGTAATTGAATGGAAGCTTTAATTGTTTTTTCTCAGCAAAATAATCAGGCGGGGAGAGCAAGGACACTGCAGACAAAACACTACCGCTCGACTCGGCAATGAAAGGCGTGTGTTTCCATTCACTAATAGGCAGAAATGTCACCATATCTCAGCAAGGCTGACTTGGGGCTCAGTGCAGAGAAGAGAGCTATTGAATTCCCCCTTCTGGCTGGCGGACGGCTCCGCGCACGGCTCTCTTTTCCCTTGTCACTCCCGATGATTTGCCTTCAAGGTGGTCATTCAGATGGAGTGAAAGGAAAGACCACCACTTGCCATTGCAGGCCCAGAGTTTTCGTTAGGACCTCTGACCAGCTGCAGCTTTCAGAGGCTCCAGCAAATAGATGGCACACCATGCCTTAGTCATCTTTTGTTCATATTAAGTGGGATCCTCTTAGAAAGAGATGATAATTGCTTTCCCTGAAAAAAAATTACAGCCAGGGGCATGGGTTTGATGGCTCAGTGAATGGCTGGCCCTGGATCAGCAAATTCCATTTTCTCCTATACATCAACTCAGTAAATCACGTTTTTAAGCTTACTGACAGTTGGCATCTACTCTACTTTATTACCTGCTGCCTGACTTTGCTCTCTCCCTCCAGTGGCGCTTAATTTTCAAGTTATCTGCATGCTAGTTAGAAAACAGTAAAACCTGAATTTTTAACTGTTTTTGTTGTTCTGAGATAATGGGAGAGGGCATGTCTGTAGCTGTGGAGGCCACATTCAGTACCATTTTGAGACACTTAGAATCATAGAATGGTTTATGATGTGGTTCCAGAGGAGACCAGATTGTGAGACTGGCCACATTGCTAGCTTCACTGGAGCTCGGTCTCCATACTTGTCTCCTTGCTGTTGGAAAGGAATTCTGGAACATCACACAGGCCTAGGTCCACGGTTAGAGTCAAAACATGTGGAAAGCCAAGTGAGGCTAATTTTGGAGTGAACCATGTTCAGATCCACTTCCACCAGGCCCACTAATTATGTAAGACCAATTTGTCCCTGCTGCAGTGTGGTAGAGACTGCTAGAAATTTCCCCAAATCAGTATCCCTTTTTCCTGGATGTGTTATTCAGAATCCCTACTGGCCAAGTTACACTTGTAGAACTGGGCCCTGTTGATATTTAGAATTTTCCTCATCCACTACCATCCCATGCTCCCTTTGCCCTCAGTCGGGTCTCGAGCTGGTCATGGTTCTCAACCTTGTCTGGTGATGTGAACCTTCATTCCTGAAGGGACTGAGTGTTGAGTGATCCTGCCTTTATTTTATTGTTGCAGTTTTCTATTCAACATGGAACTAAGAAATGACTTCTCCAGAGAATATCTGGAATATCACCATCATGTAGCAATGGGTAACCCAATTTACCCTAAGTAATCGAGATCTACCACTTCAGCCACCAGTATAGTGGCCCTCTGAGCCTGTCGGTTCAAAGGCATAAACGGCCCCCAAATGGCCAAGTTGTAGGCTAAACTTCCTGTTTAAGGGAAACCTAGCTGTGCACTCTGTTGGACGCATTGTTCCTGTGGGCATTAAGTCCAAAATGGCAAAGATGGGAAGTGAAATATCTGCAAGTTGGTAACTGGGTATTTTAATAGAAAAGAGCTCCATACATTGGCCACTTATTGAAACTATATTCAATATCAGGTTTTCAGAGTCCTTTCTACCAATTGGCATTATAATCCACTCTTAAGTCAGCCATTCCCCCATCTATCTAACCAACTCCCCTGTGTAATGTGATACTTGGTAAGCCTAGTAAATTCCATGGGCATCAGGCCATTGTCACATGTATTTTGCTGTGAAATCTAGGTTCCCTCATCAGAAACAATGCTGTAGAAGATATAATGACTGAGAATAAGGCACTCAATAAGTTCACAGGTTTCAGTGCTGGCAGAAGCATTGAAAGAAAGGAAGGCAAGTGTGTATCTATCCTACTAAGAACATATTGCTGCCCTCTTTGTGTACAAAGGGGACCAATGTGGGTCTTTCACCAAGCAGCTGGCTGGTCCCTGTGGAGAAAGACACCAAAGCAAGTCCGCTGTTGGAAGCCTAGGACCTCAGACCATATTGGCGAGCTAACCCATAGTCTTTATCCCCGCCCTGTGGGAACTTTGTACAGGAGCCCATTAAGAGAACATGGGACGGCTGAGAAAGAGACTGACTGACATCTATGAATGTGTCGTTTTGTCCATGTGATTATTGACAGCCCCCTGGGCAGTGGTGACTTTTGCTTAGCATTAACATGGAACATGAATATGTTGACGCCCTGTGCTCCTCCCATACCTCTTTCCCAGCTTTTCAGGTGATCTGCCTGTCCTGTGCTTTCCGATTCCTGACCATCAGCCAGACACTTAGCTACTGCACACGAATCAGGGTAAATCCAAATGACTGGGCTCTTAATCGAATCCGATGACTGCCCAAAGCATCTTTCAGGAATACTCCTGATCAGGGCTATACTATAATACCACAGCAGTTCACTTCAGTTTGGCAGCTGAGGCCTAAGACATTTCCTTTTCAGTAAATTGGCCATCTTCGAGGCCATAGATGTGGGTTAGGTGAGAGGAGTTTCTCAGGAATAGGTGGAGTAAGAGTCTGAGTCTCCTGCTCATGCAAATTACTTTCCTACAAGACCTACTCAAGCCTGATCCCTTTGATAACTTTTTAGCTTGATGTTAGATGGCGGCTGTGCGTCTCCAAACGTGGTAGGCCGGTGAATAGCCAGATCCTAGTTGACAGAGTCGCAAATGCTTTGGTGTCCTGCCTAGATCTCCCCAATGCTCACCATCCTGCTGCCTGACAAGGGTGTCGTGCTGCAGTCATTAGTTGTTCTCTACTTAAGGGCTTTCTTTGGGCTTGTGTACATGGAAAACCGTTGTGCAGAGGAGTTAGCACCCCCGGGAACAGCCGTCAGCCAGTGACAAATGGGAGCAGGAGAAGAAGTACACCAGCTTCCTCAGCCCTTAAATCTGATCTTCCACGCTGTCTCCTAAGGGTCTTTAGTGGGATTAACCACTATGAGTTGGCCAGAGTCAAAACTCATTAATATACCCACATTAGTTTTTTTCTCTTCCCTGTCTCACATCTCCACTTCTTCACCAGTTCTTTCTGGGGTCATATTTCAAACAAACCACATACACTCAAATCCTGTCTCGAGGTACTTTTCTGGAAGAAGAGACAGGCACTCTTCTGGGAGAAGGCCATGACATGCAGCTCAAATCACATGATAACTTAATGTCAGGTGCACAGTTTCTTTTCAGAAAAAAACAAAAACAAAAACAAAACAAAAAGCAAACAAACAAAAAAACACCCTGTACTTTCCTTAGTGCTGCTTGCAATGTCAATACCCAATGTGGCACTGGAAAGCACAAGATTAAGAAATATAAGAGACTTGTCAGCCTGGGTGCTTGAGTGACTGTATGAGCTTCCCCTTTCCCAGCTGAACTGAAATATTTGTTTTAATCCTAACTCGAGGACATGTTACGATGTTATTGATTTTAGAGAGAAGAAGAGAGAGAGAGAGAGACATCAATGTGAGAGAGAAACATTGATCTGTTGCCTCCCCTTAGGCACCCCGAACAGGGATTGAACCTGCCACTTTTTGGTGTCAACAAGATGGTGTACAAGATGGTGTTCCAACAACTGATCCATCCAGCCATGGCCCAGATCACCTGAAATTTAACTGGATAAGAAATAAACTTCTGTTTTCTTGAGCCAAAGTATAGATAACTTTTTTACCTTCACTGATATATATATATATATATATATATATATATATATATATCTTTAAATTATTATTTTAAATGGAAAAGATGGGAAATAAAAAAAATGAAAAGATATTCAGAGAAAATCAGTGCACTAAACTAAGCTTTATTTTGTTATTCTAAACACCTAACTTTTTTTTTTACATCAAAACTTTTTAAAAACGAAACAGAGCAAACAAACGAATCTATAAAAATTCATCAGATGTAAACCTCACCAGCACTCACTGGCCACCCAAAGTTATGCAGAATCATTTTGCTCTGAGAACAATTGCTCACATATCACATTGCCTTCCATGTCACCAAGAAGAAATCTTTGTTCCCTCCACCAATGTTTTCTACTCAGGTTGCCTTCTTGCCAGAAAGAGGTTTTTTCCAACCATTTTTAGAGGATCTTTCCAAATATGTCACTGCCTCATTTCCCCATGAACTGCTCATACCATCACTGACAGATGCAAATCATAGGTTGGAAGTATCTCATTGAATAAATGGATTAAATACAGAATAAATAGAAGTTCCAATTCCAGTGATTGTGAAATAGTTTATAACTCATTAAACTTTATGCAGATAACAATGATAAATTGAGACAAACAAAATAAAACAGAAAAGAAAAACTTTTCTGATGGCACTGGAAAACAATCAAATGCAGGTAGAAATTGGAGTGAATTCAGAGGGAAGAATTTGGGGCTCCCAGAGTAGCTGAAAAATCAGGGAGAGAAAAATGTTTAAAAGAAGGAATCAAACAAAAGAGAAGTTCCCCAAATCTGCATGTAAATTCCTCTCAAATCCTTGACTGACATCTGAATCATGCATATGTGAGGGAGTTGCCAAAACGTCTGGCAGAGAAGAATAGCTGGAAAGTCGAAAAACTTGAGCAGAGATTTCAGCTGTGACCTACTTGAGAAGAAACAGAGTTCAGAGTTTGAATCTCGCCCAGTTACAGAATGTTACTAAACAACTTGGACTTTCTGCTGATTTCTAAGGAGGACCCTGCCTTACATGTACATACCATTTCCCAGGACTGAGGATTCACCTCAGACTAAAAGAAAAACCAAGACAGACCCACACTAACAAATGATAAAATAGAACAACCACAAATTCAAGATAATTTGCCAGCTGTCATACCTCCGTACTCATTGGCTTCAGAACTCATCAAACCCTGTACTTGTCTCATTTTGATGAGAAGAAAATTGTTTCAGCACCCAACACTTGCTTGGGACTTGTCGCACTTGTTAGAACTTATACGAGTCATGACACTGCCCTGCAAGAGAAAAATGCTTCATCGTTTCGTACTACTGGTCACTACTGGTTTTGGCACTGGTCACAAGTTTCAGAATGAATTAACGGTGAGTACCGAGGTACCACTGTAATTAAATCACTGTTAGAGCACAAACCAAACCATCCAAGGAGGATAATAGGGTCCGGAGTTTTTGCAACCTTCACGATGTCTAGTACAGAATAAACAATTATTGGACATTGAAAGAGCAGTGAAATGTGATCCACAGTCGAGAGAAAAATTAGTCAATAGACTAAAGCCATAGGCAACTCAATGTTGTAATTAACAAACAGAACTTTTAAGCAATAATTAAATATATAACCAAGGACGTAAAGTAAAAGGTGTTTAGAGCAAATGAACAGAAGAGGAATACCGAGAGAAATAAAACTACAGAAAACAATTGAAATAACATTCTAGAACTTTAAAATATAATATTTGAGATAGAAATTCACTGGATGGCATTAACAAAATATTAGATAAAGGAAGTCACTGTGAATGTGAAAGAGAACAAAAGATTAAAAAAAACTGAAGTTCTCAGAAACATGTAAAATAATATCAAATATTCCATATATGTATAATTGGAATCCCTGAAGGAGAGAAAAAAAACCAGAAAAAATATATTAAGAAGAAATTGTTGACCTCCCAAAATTTGGTGAAACCATTAACTCACACATCCCAGAAATTTGGAGAACCTTTAGCAGGATAAGTAGAACAAAAACATAAGTAGGTTATCATAGTTACATGGCCAGAAAACAAAGATAAAGAAAATGCCTTCGAAGCAGCCAGAGAGAAATTAGATATTCTCTAATCACAAGGAATGATGATTCTATTTATAAATGACTTCTCTCTTAGAACAATGGTGATCAGGAGACAATGGAACTGTCTACCTGAAATTCTATATCTAGCTAACATCTTCTTCAAACATGAATGTAAGATATAGACATTTCAGGTAAACAAAATTTGAGAGAATTCCTTGTCACCAGACCTGAATTTAAAGAAATGCTAAAGAAATTTCTTCAGCTTGAAAGTAAATAAAATCAGATAGAAACTAAGTTCTACAAACACAAGAAATGGTAAGTCCATTCAATTCTCATTATTCATTGGATTCTGTATTTGTGAATTTACCTATTCACTAAAACTTTTGTGCAACTTAGAAATGCATACTTGTGGTTCTTTTGCAGTCCTTCATAGACATGTACAGAGCAGCAACACATTTGTGTTGCCTGATGCTGGGTGTTCCCAGCTGAGGTGACACACTACCTTCTTACTTCAGCTCTCACACAATAAACAAGTGATCTTCCTGTGTTTTATTTAGTACCACATTTTTCACATTTTTGTGCTTTTTTTTTTGTTGGTGATTTTGCTGTTCAAAATGGTCCCTAATACAGCACTGAGATGCTGCCTAGTGTTCCTAAGTGTGAGCAGGCTGTGAGGTGCCTTATGTGAAACTATGTGTGTAAGTAAGCTTTGTCCAGGCATGAGTTACAGCACTGTTCGCTGTGATTTCAATGTTAATGAATCAACAATATATATTAACTGAGGTGTCTTTGTCCATACGCATGCATAAAACAAGGTTAGATATTGATCGCTTGATGAAAATATGACCAAGGTCTCATAGGAACCCAACCTAGTATTTCCTTTAGGAACAACAGTTTAGTATTCACTAACTCAGTGGTCACAGCAACTTTATAGAACATTACTGTGAATAATGGAGCATCAACTATATGTAAGTACATAGAGAAGTCAATTATTTCTTAAGTTATTTAAAACCATATGGCTATTTACTACACAAATGTTAATACTATTTTGTGGGTTTAAGTAGATGTAAAATATATATGGTAACAATAAAAAGCACAGGGGGACAGTAAATGGAATTATATAGCACTGTTGCAGGAGTCTGACATTTTATGGGAAATGGTGCAATATTAAATCCAAGTAGATTATGATAAGGATGTGTATTAAAATACCTTGAGCAACCACTACAAAACCAATGTGAAAAATATAGCTTGAAAGGTTATTTAGTGAATTAAAATGAAATATTAAAAATATTTGATTAATTCAAATAGATAAGGAGAGAAGGAACAGAGGGAGAAAAAACAGGTGAGGCAAATATAAAAGAAATAACAAAACAGTTAGCCTAAATCAAATATATATCAATGAATACATTAAATGTAAATTTAAACAAGCACTCAGATTACAAAGCAAAGAATGTCAGACTGGGTTTAAAAAAGAAGGAATGAATGAATGCATGCATGCATGAATGAATAAACAAATAAACAAACTATTTTGAAAAAATGGATCCAGTTCGGTTAATTATTTTGTTATTATTGGAAACCATTTAGGAGCTATTATCTGCCATTCCAAGTTCACACAATGTAATGGTGTGTCTAACCCCACTCGCGGCTCCAAAACTGGGCATATAAGCCAGATGTGCACAGGCAGGGCACAGTTTCTCCCTATTAATAGTGACTGATTAAGAAAATGACATATGACCCAAGCTATATTAACATGAGTCCCAGCCAATGTAATCGCTGGAACACAGGGAAAGAGAAGCTCATTTCTCACAAGTTTCTAAGCTAATAAAATATAAACCTACATCTTCTGGTGGCCATTTTGCCTGTCTGATGATGAACACAACACAGAAAAAAGAGAACTAAAAAATATAAACACATTTCTGATGTCATCATTTTAGACATTTGGATCCATGCATGCCTAAAACCATATATACTTTGTCTTTTTTGTTATTCAAGCAAAAAAAATTACCCCTCTTTTGGTTTCTATCATTTTCATCCAAAACAGATGTGACTAATACAAATAACAATCCAATTATTTCCCAAACAATCCATAATATGGGTTGAAATAAGATATATCCATTCAATGAGTTTGCTTCTAATTTCTGACCCTTTTTTCAACCATTAGAAATCCTTGCAAATTCATAAGCCAGAAATGATATAGGGAGCTGCCTTCAACTCTTCATGGGTTGATGGATATTGTTCATGAAAACATTGTGC
>PVJD01005161.1:0-120469 GCA_004026545.1 Mormoops blainvillei | reverse complement strand
CTCCCACCTCTGTAAGCCCCTTTGGCGCCAAATCTATACCTCCCAAGACCCTTCCCCCACTTGGCCCAGCATAAAAGGAATGCGGGGCTATTGTTCTGGGCTCAGAATTTGGAGTTTGTCTCCTCTGGGCCCGTGCACGTAAATAAAGATCGTGCTCCTAACCCCTCAGTGTCTGGTCGCTTCATTTTTCTGTAACAATATGATAAATGTACATAAAAAGTTACCAAAAGTTTTATGGCCCCACCTAAATTTATACAACTTTAAAAGTTGTATGACAACATTTTAAAAATGTTTAATGTTGATTACATAAACTTTTTACTCTTAAGGGGAAAAGTCTTTGCATTAATACAGAAAATGCTCATTATAGGGAACAGGTTCTTTTTTAGGAATATAACTGATTTAAAGAAAACAGGAAATGTTAAGTGTCTACCTCCTCTGCAACCCCTTTACTTTCTTGGTGAAAAAAAAGAAAAATTTAGCTGGCTAACTATTAATTTGGCATAGGAAGATATAGCGGGGGAAGGGGGTGCGGGGGCGGGACACTAGTATCCTTGATTAATTTCTTCTTTATCCACAAAACAAGCAACTTCAGTCTCTTAGTGAGTAGCTGCCAGGTATGAGATGGGTGGGGGATTTATGTTGATGGTGGTACTGACCCAGGCTGGGGTCTTACTAATGGGATTCTGGGAAGGGAGGACCCTATCTCCATTTATCTCTTCTGCATAGATTCAGTAATCCTCTTCATGTGTGGTTCCTGGTATTTGATAAAAACAAAATGATAAACTCATCAATCTATGAATATTAAGAGGTAGGGGAGGGGTTAAGAATTTATTTCCATGTCCTATTTATTACTTTAATATTGCCATATACATGTATATCAGCAGATATGTCAAAGTAGTTAAAATAGAATAATAAAAAGAGACGGGAGACCATTCTCACACAAGTCATCACCACCAAAGGAGAATTAAGAGGACTTACTGTTAAGGATGCAATCCCTTTGTGGTAGAATTTTAAAGACTCAGCAATGCAAGAAAGTGCTGAACTATAATTCTCTTCTTGCAGCCCAGTGAAACACTGTTCTGCATGTGAGAACTCCTTCAAACTATTCAACCAGAAGTAGAAATGTTCTGAGGCAACCTGAGTCAGCAAACTCTGATAGAGGTCTCTGGCCATGTCATGGTTACCCTAAAAAAAATTATGGCACATAATGAATTCTTACACTTGAATCAGCAACTAAAAGACAAACCTAAATCTTGGATAAGCAGTAACAATCATTCCTTGTATTACGTAATTCTTTGAGATTCAGTCTAAGTACTTTCTCAGAGAACGTATGCTGAGCTTTTATATAACCTAATGCTTGCAGTTCTTTACTAAAACAGTTTCCAAAGAGAAAATAAATGGAATTAACTACAACCTGAGTCTAGAATTTTAGTTCAAAATATAGAAAGTATACTGTATGTCATTTTTGGTATGAGGGAAAGTCCAGTAAGTTCCATTAGGTGAGTATCAAGAAGAGTACTGTGCCTGCCCCTCAAAATAACTGAGGGGCAGGATGGTCAGGAGGAATGTGGCCATTTACTGCCTGGGGGCAAGGGATGCGCAGCGCCCTGCAGTGCTTGGATGCTTGGGACAGTTGGGTATAATACAGAATCAGCCTGTCAGCAGTGGTACTCCTCCCATTTGAGAAACAATGAAAACACGTGCTTCAATCCCCTACAATAGGGACTCCCATCCTCCCGGCTGAGGACCAACGCCAGACCATACCTGTTAGGAATCTGGTCGCACAGCAGGAGGTGTGCTTGAATGTAATGCGTTTGAATCATCCCAAAACCATCGCCCCACTCCCTGGTCTGTGGAAAAACTGTCTTCTACAGATCCAGTCCCTGGTGCCAAAAAGGTTGGGGACTACTGTCCTACGATAATGCTTTTCCAACTCTGTTCTTTAGACTTAACCCAAAGGATTGCTATGCTATCCAAAGCTCTGTATTTCTTTTCTCTCAAACAAAATTAATGAATATTGTTAGGTTTTCCATATGGCTGATAAGAGCACAGCATACTAAGACTTTCCCGCTTCCACAAATGAACGATAAGGTTAAAGAGAGAAAGGAAATAAAAAATCGGTGTAGTGATAAAGGAGGAAAGAAACCGTGTGAGGGGGTTGTGGTTATGAGAGTACAGGGCAAAATGGAAGTGGTGCTAACAACCTACAGCCAGAAAAAGCTCAGATTTTTGGAATTCCTGTGGAACTTCCCCACAGCAACATGCACGCCATTCTTGCATGAGAAAGGTTAAAAATGAGGTCCTTCCTTTCATCATCTTTCAATCCCATGACTGAGAAGTACTTCTATCTTTATTTTTCATTTTGGACCAGGAGTAACAATCTCATAGTCTAAGGTGTGTAACTTGCCATTTTTACCAACACAGTTCACTTAGAAAGACCCCACATACCATTCTGGATGCCTGTCTGGCAATTCGGTACACAGTCCATCCGTTGGAGACACTTTCAAGCTGCTGCTTAATGACCGCCTTTACTTCAGCAGATAATGCTTTCTGACTGGCAACAAAAATCACAGTGGCCAAACTCACCTAACATTGAGCAAAAAGACAATTCAAACAAATTCATGTAATTCTATCAATGGCACAGATAACTTTACCCCAAAGGGAGAAAAACTAATGAGAGCCCACCAAAAAAGAAAATTTGTTCCCCCTTGACATTTATTAATTTTCACTTTGAAGTTATTGAGCAATTTATGTCATTGTCCACACAACTGTTTATATTAGCAAATAATGTTGATAAATATGGATAAATTATACAATTGCACAATGAAATACTATACAGCAGTGAAATGAGTAAACTAGAGATACATTTTCCAATAGAGATGATTTAAACAGGAAAAAATAGGCAAAATGCAAAAAGATTGCATGCAGTATGACAGCATGTATATAAAGTTAAAATATGCTAAATAATATGAAGTGCATATTACTTCACATATACACTAAGGTAGTAAATGTGTAATGACACTCATGGGAAGGATAAATACCAAATTCAGGATAGTGATTATCTCTAGGAGAAGTGGGATATACAGGGAGGTACAATTCAACTGTATTGGTAATATTTTTTTTCTTAAGCTAGGTGACAGATGCAAGGGTTTTCATTGTATTATTCCTTACGTTTTTTAAATTATGTTTCATATTTAAAATTGTCTTACAGTAGTACTAACAAAAAAGTGATTAAAGCACATTAGTTGAAAGTACTGCTTTAATTAAAAGAAAAACACAAAAAATCTTGGCCAACTACTTCATAGTATTCCGAAGTTATATATACAAAGGTCCATACATATTGTGGTAATTGTATGATGTCATTCCCATGACCACTGCCACTTGGTCCTCAGGGTACCTTCTTTCCTGATAGCAAATGATGCAATGGGGTAATCTTTTATAGAATATACCTTGGAGAATTAAATATAAAATAGGCTTGAGTAAGTAATTTCATTAAGCTTTTGCTCATCCTTAAATTCCAATGACCAGAAATAATATGGAGTTGCTAGCCTAAGGCTTATGTCTAATTTATGCCTATTTAGAATGTAGCCTACTCAGCCTGGTAGAACTTTCAACTAAACATTATTACATCACTTCTGTGGCTTCTGTTTCTTTATAAGCATGTACCTTTCCCAACCTCTGGACTATATTGAAACCTAAAACGGATCCTAAACAGCTGAAGAGGTCCTGGACTGGAAATGAGGAATCTGTGCTACTTTATGGTCACTGTTATCATTAGGTCTTCAACTTGTATCTTTAGAAGTACAAAACAGAGTTTAGCTCATTATTTATTTGCTTTGTATAAAAAAGAAAAAATCCATTTTCATTTTTGTAATAGAACAAAAACATCAGATTGAAGGTTTTGACTACCCTAAGATGATTTGACAAGACTTAGGAAAAAAGAAGTTTAAGATCCGCACTAAATAGGACTTACTCAATCAAAGTGAAAATAGTAAAAAGCTAATGGTTCCAATTCTATTTTCACTTCAGCATTCCCTTGGTCTTACATGATTACTTTAACCTGTTGCTTGTTTTGCTTTTCTAATTCAAGTCAAATAGTAATGTTAACTTAAGTAATTCTCACTAGACCAAAACCTATTCATCCGCAGCAGGTTTACCAGAAGTTCCTGTTGCTTGTCTGTGGCTGATCGCCCGATGACCTTATAGAGCTCCACGAGGTCGCCCAGCATTCCATCGCCCAGCACTGGCAGCTGCATGGCAATGGCAGCCAGGCAATGGCACATCAGGATCCGGGAGGCATCCTGAGCACTGTGTAGCTGAGTCAACAGGGTCTCAACCACAGACTGGCTGAGATGGGGTCTGCCCTTGGCCAACTTCACCATACAATTCAGAGCAATCTGCACATTGAAAAGAAAATAGACCAGTTACACTTTTAGGATATTAAGTAAAGCTTTAAAGAAAAGCACTTCGTATAAGTTATTGGAAAAAATCTAGGAAAAGGTTTTTTTGTAGGCATAAAATTTTTCTTCCTAAGAAACACATTACATATGGATCTTATATCAGAATATACAAAGTGTGCCATGTTTAAAACCAAATACAAAGGACTGCACATTAACCACTCATTGCAATCTAGTACTTGAGAAGATGAGATGAAAGTCATAAGGAATAAAAGTCATTATTTGCTGAAGAGACCAATATATGCCAAACTGAATGTCACCATTACTTTCACTGCTTCCAAAAACTGCTTCTAAAATGTGGTTTGTAAACTTACCTATGCCATCGTCTCTCTCTGCTAACGAAAATAGAGGTTCCTAGATCCTGCCCATCCTAAACCTACTGCATTAACTCTGTGCATGTGTGTGTGTCACTGAGAATTTTCAGTGTAAGACAGGTATGCACCCTAGGTGACTCTTAAGCACACTGAGGTGGGGAAGAAGCTTCTAATTTTCTGTTATTTCTCAAGTACAACCATAAACCAAATGGCTTTAGAGCATCTTTTTGGGCCAGTTAATGGCATCACTAATATCCCAGTCACAAAAAGTAGAAATCCAGAGTCCTTTCACTCTTAAATAGCCAAATGATTGCTAAACCTCATAATTTCTACTTTTGTCAAATCTCTAACACTGATCTCTTTAGCTCCTTTCCATTCTTTCTGTCACAACATAAATTCCCCTAATTCCAGTCTTTTGAAAAGATGAGCTCATTAATCCATCCCTCACACTAAAATCATGTAGCTCTCAGTGTGGTGTTAGGAAGAAAAAATGAGCTTCAGAGTCTGAAAAACCCAGAGGTGAAGGTCTGCTTGCTCCTTATTAGCTAGGTGTCTCTGAACAAGTGATTTTATCTCTGAGTTTAATTTCCTCATGAATGTAAGAGCAAGACAAATTTCACTAGATTAAGTAATCTTAGTGTAAAGATTAAAAAAAAAAATTACACGAGCCTTTAACAAAGTGTGGTACATAAAAGACACATCTAAATAACAATAAAATTACAACAAAGGTTAGAACATGTCCATTACTTTAAAATTTTAGTATTGCCTCACTACCTATAGAATCATGTTAATGTTCCTTAGCATTATATTTGATATCTTCCATGACAGCTGCAAACCAATCTCCTGTTCATTATCCAAGCACATGGGCTACTCACCATTCTTCCAACAGAACAGCTACATTTTTGCTTTCAATCTTTTCATAACAACGGTCCCTCTGGTTCAAATGATCTTTCTTCAAACACTGAGATTCTACCCCATCTTTTAAGGCTCAACTCATATGATATCTACTTGTTCAAGTGCACGCTAACACCATTAGTTGGAATTAATCACTCTCAACTCTGACCTCTCCTTAGAAGTGCACTTTTGTTTGTGCTTTAGAAACTTACTGCATTTGACTTAGTATCATAGTCCCTTATATACATGTCAGTATTGTCTAGATGGGGAGCTCCTTCAATACGGGAACCTTTCGTGACCATCTATGTGTGTCCCACTGTGGTGAGGCTCGTGTTTTACTGATATCCACAACGGGAGGAAAAACAGTTTGGTTTACTTTCTTTAGAAAAACAAAACAAAAACAAAAAATCTTTTACATATTCTGGTCCCAAAGGGACTTGGGATAAATCATTTGCCAAGCACAGGCTGCCTACTTCCTTCACTGCCTCTTGATGACCAGCTTTTACTTAATGGTACTAACATCTCTATTGTTCACCACTATGACTACATCATACCGTCACCGGACATGCTGTATTCCCTCACACCGTGTTCCAATGTCTACCTAACAATCTTTTACTTCTATCGACTTTGCTTTTCTTAATTGTTTGTACTATCAAATTATATTTCACATTTTACTTCAAAAACAGTAGTCTCATTTCACATTTAAAAATTTTTAAATATTTCTAAAATAATTTTATAATTAAGTGAAAATTCTTACAATTCTTCATTTTGCTTAACAACTAGAGTTTCTATACTCTGGAAATGAATACAAACCTATATATATACAGAATTTGGTTGCAGTTATTTTATCAGGTTTTTTTTGTGGTCCCATCAGTGTTACTTCAGATTATAAACTTCAAAGAGTGCAGGACCTCTGCCTATTTAATTTTGCTTTACATTGTCTAGGACCATTATACGTAACTACTACAACTTAATAAATACTGTCAACTGATGGCAAAAAAAGGACAGAACTTAGAGTTTTATTTTGTCTATCTTTTGGAGCTCCAATAGTCAAAATGCCAGTTTTGAAAGTGAAGACCAAGGGAAGTGTTCCTTTCAACCAAGAGTTAATAAACTATTGCCCCTGGGCCAAATCCTGGTCTGTTTTTTGTAAATAAAGAACACACACACCCTCTTTTTTTACATAACGTCCAAGGTTTTGTCTTACAAAGGTAGAACTGAGTCTATAACCTGCAAAATGTAAAATGTTTACTATTTGACCCTTTACAGGGAAACTGTCGATTCCTAACTTAGGCAATGAAAATAGGCACTGTATTAAAATAAATGATGTTTTCACCTTTAATGTGGCTTGTGCACCGGGACTCTCATCTTGACTACAAAGTACCAGAAGGGACTCCAGGCCAAAAACGGCATCTTGCTCCAGTGCCAAAAGGTCTAGAGGAAAAACACTAAGTTTTATAGTGGTTAAGGATGATTAAATATACACACATAAGAAAAAACATTATGGAGTTTAAGATACAGGAAATACCTCAATGAGTAAAGCTAACCTTCCTGAAAAAAGTACATCTGGTCTTATTTCTGAAATGCAAAGGCTATATTCAGACTTCTGTATATCTACTACTTATTAGAGATTATAAAAATATACACATTAAAGAGCTAAAGCCACAAAGATTTAAATGAAGCATAACTGAAATACTGTCACCAGGTTGGCTGAGGAAAACAACAGGAACAGCAAACCACATAGTATGTGTTAATCTTTCATTTTATTTTATTTTATTGTTTAGGATTTTATTTATTTATTTTTAAAGAGAGGGAAAAGGAGAGAGAGAGAGAGGGAGAGACACATCCATGTGTGAGTTACATTGATCAGTTGCCTGTTGCAGGACCCCCAAATGGGTACCCAGCCTGCAACCCAGGCATGTGCCCTGACTGGGAATAGAACCGGTGACCTTCTGGTTCACAGGCTGGCACTCAAGCCACTGAGCCACGCCAGCCAGGGCTGTGTTAATCTTTCTAATTAGACATAAATTACACAGGCATGTTTTTACCCAGAATGGTACAATTTTCAGCTTCTAATGAAAGCTGAACCACTTTTAAGACCTAATGAGGACCCCACATATCACATTAATGTTGCACATCGAACCATAAAGAACAAATCCCTTAGATGTCTCATGCAACAGCAGTTTTTCAGCAATTTTTACTACCTTAGGGCTAAAATTTCTCTAGAGGTTCTAGAAAGTTCTACATATATTAGCTAACTGCATTTAGGTTAATACGTCAGCTTTGAGAACACGTAGCAATTTTCTACATTATATAATAGAAAACAATCATTACCATGCTAAGAATAAAACATGCTTAAATATTCAAATCGGAATCAACATACAACTTAGAGAAATGCCTCCTGAGTTAGTGCAGGGGCTTGGAAACCAGAGTGAAGCCCAGTGAGGGTCAGGGTGTCAATAACAAAATAAGCACCAGGGCCAAGCAGTGCTGAAGGCCAGGCCAGGAGGGACAGGAGGGACCACTAAGCTTATGATCCTTGATAAGGGTCAGAATACGCAGTGAGCACAGATGGAACACCTAAAATGCATTTCCTGTTTTTGAACACCGGCCTGAATTTCTCCAAGCCTTTTGGACAAAAGAAGTTGGCAATTCAGTAAAATATATGCATTATTTTCTATGCATGTCTTTCTTAATTATACAAATCAGTTTAATGCTCTAGATACCTAGAGATAAATTCTATCGAAATTTAATTCACACTGTTCTATTAATTTACTTGCCCCTAGAAGAAACTATTTTAGTTAAGCCCCCGATAACTTAAGATTTTTCCCCCCTAAATTTCCCAGGTTTTTGTACAAGTGAACAAATTGCCTCACACCAAGAGTAATCATAAGCAGTTCCTATCCACAGCACCATATACGCAAAGGTAAACAGTGAGAGGAAACAAGAAATATACCAAAAAAACCTTTCAATTCCACAATCCCAATCCCAAGGTCCTCAAAGGATTAGGTGGTCCTGAGAAAACTTGCTTTAAGAACCCTCCTGAAGGAGGCAACTAGTAGATCAAAGCACACTGGCTAAAAATAATTAAGGGATTAAAAAACCAAACACACAGAAATCTGCCCAAACTCCAATCCAAAAGTTTATACATAATATCAGTCCTGATCAAACTTACCTTTTTCCTGACAACAGACAGTTATATTAGTTAGGACTCTGACTCCGTGAGCCGCGATGCCCCTGTTATTATGGTAGCAGCATTCTTGGGCTAATTTGACTAAATCGGAGGATCTGGGGGAAGAACCCACGTTTCCTAAACAGGCAGAGAAAGGCAGTTCAGATTATAATTCATTTACGTAGTACGAGAGCTTCTCAGCTTACTGGTTCATTCTTCTCACTTTCAAGAGAAAACCTCCAATAATAAACATTTTCTACCTCTACATGGTTCCTCATCAATACAGCATTGCCACTTCTCTTTCTCCGGTCAAGGTACTTAGAATAGGTGTGTGCCAACAATTATGTAAAGATTAGAATCTACAATCAGTGTAAGACGTTACCACATAAATATTTTACAAACTGAATAAGGAACAGTGCAAATGCCACAATAACTACAGATTGTATGTTGGGAGTTCTAATGGGATGTCATTACAGGCTTCTGGTTAGATAACACTTTACCTTCAGGAAAGGAGGAAAAGGAGAAACAAAAAATTTAGGTTTGCTTTTCCAATCTCAATTGCTGCATTTAGCCATCCCTCAAAAGGTTTACATAAAAATTCATGATTTTAGAGATGGAGAGGATTTGGGGATCATGTGACTCAACACTCCACTTTTACAGAAGAAATTGAAGCCCAAAGATTTTAACTATCTTGCCACAAAGGTCATATCCTTGTGCTTTACACCTAAAGTCCTATGCTATAGATTGCAGCAACTTTTTAAATTCACAATTGAAATCCTGTAACTTAAGGTTTATATTGTGAGTGTTTTTACTTATAGTAGAGAAGCTCTGTTATAAAGTGAGCTTCGAGAAGAATTAGGAGATTAAAGCTTCTTAGCAGAGTCTCTCATTACTGTCTTCTTTACTCCTGCTTAATTTCTATCCTATCAACTTCAAACGTCCCCCATACCAAGGGTGACCATATTTTTTGAGGCTGAAGGGGACATATATTACTAACTACTACAGGCATAAACCAAGACTCTTTCAGGCAGTATGGACATATGGTAACCTTACTGACTTCCTAAAAGTACTAGCTCAGGTAAAGCCTCAGTATTTTCAAAATAAGCAAAATATCAGAAATATGAAACTATGAGTTCACTTTTTAAAAAATTATGGCAACTTCCTCCATTCTTTTTCTTGCCCATGTAATACGGAAAACACAGACTCATTTATAAATCTACAAACATGTTTTGTAACACCCCACCTTCCCTATCAAGACTCATAATACAAAACTTGGAAAAAAGTAACCCTAGAAAAATCCGAAGAAAAAAACAAAAATCATCCCAAATCTCACAAACCAGTATGACCTCATTGTTAACCTTCTGGAGTATTTCTTTTCAATTTTCCCATTATGAAAGCCAATACAACTTAAAAATTCATACATAATCAGGATACTGGCCAACATTCTGTTTTTGAAATACACATTTTTGAGTCTTTTTCTATGTTAGCTATTTTAGGGATAAAATTATTACTTTTAATTTTATTTATTTACAAATGATTTTCTATGATAAAAGTCATGCGGTTCAAATGTTCAACAAATAGAAGGTAAAACATTAGTGAGTGAAAAGCCTCCCTCATCCACCTAATGTTACTAGTCTCTTGTGTATCATTCCAAAGAGAGTCTATAAATTTGCAAACATACATACTCTTTTCTTTTTACTTTTATACACTGTTTTGCATGTTTTATTTCCCCATTAGACATTATATCACAGGAGATTATTCCATGACATATACTCTTTTAAATAAATTGCATTGATTTTTATTGCAGTTATGTATCATAATTTCTTTAATGAATTCCCTATAGACAAATCTTTTTATTCTATCACATCCCCTATTGATGGATGTTTTGCTATTTCGTACAATGACGCTATGAATAACCTTGCACATGTCATTTATCAAATGTGTGAATATATTAGTAGGGTAAATTCCTAAAAGTGAAATTTCTGGGTACATATGCATAATTTTGATGAGTTATTTCCAGACGGTCTATGCAGAGGTATAATAATTTACATTCCCACTAGCAATGAATGAGAGCAGCTGCTAATCCATGTCCCTGTCAACACAGCATGTTATCAGCCTTCTGACTGTGCCAATCTCAACAACTGGTAAAGTATTGCAGTGTTGTTCTGATTTGCATTTTTCTTAGATATATGTGATACTGAACACCTCGCACGCTTAAAAGTCATTTGCTAATGACAATTTAGACACTAAATTTAAGTTTCTTTTGTAAACTATCCTGGCTATAGAGCAAAAAAAATTAATCGATGAAAATAAACATTTATTGTTATCCATGGGAATAAACTAACTTTGGAAAAAATCCTTTACTTTCGTTTCATGTGAACATTACCTAGTCTCGTTATTTCAGCCTTTTGTTTAATTCCGTATATAATCTACAATTTAACAAAATTCAATAAAAAGACAGACAAAATATCTAGCATAAAAAGTACCTGAATATTATAACCCGACACAATGCTTACATATGTCTTTGGAATTAAAAAGTAAAGAAAAAGAAAGTCATCTTGTATTAGGTCAGTTTGCTATTAAAAAAATCCTGAGTCAGAACCCTTGGGCTCAGGCCTAGGCTTAGGCATAAACAGGTGAGTTTGGACATATTAAAACTTTGTGAGTCTGTGTTTCAATAGTTATAAACTTCCTTGCATATGCCTCACTTGCTAGTTGTACAGAAGCAATGAGACCTTGTATGGAAAGGTTCCTACAAATTATAAGATGCAATTAATACTCTGTCTGCAGCTCTTTCAAAGTGAGATGTCAGTTAAGAATATTAACTGCAAGCTATGAAACTAAGACTGGTTGATTTGTGCAGAAAAAGAATTTATTGAAAGCACACTGTATATGTGGTAGATCACTGGGAAGCTGCTATAATCTCTCCCATCCCTTGTAGGTATGCCCCATTGCAATGTAACTTTCAAATTCCTCATGTCAAGGTGTTTGTATCCCCACCTATCTGGGCCTGGTCATGTGACTTGCTTTGACCAATGAGACATTAAGAAAACATGTGCCAGTGAAAGGCTAAAGAAAGTGCTCTTGTGTGTATGTTTGTGGTTTGCCTTCTTTTGGCTGCTGCTAGAATTCTGAACCACAACATAAACAAGCCCGAGCTGGGACACCGAGAGTCATCCGAAGGAGGACCAAGGTACCTCGGCTAAAAGCTGTTCAACCTCTAGCTGGTGAATGAGGCCACCATAGCCCACAAAGTCTGATCAAGGCTCCAGGTGACTGCAGTCTTGTGAGTGAGCCAGGCTGAGACCAGCAGAACTGCCCAGCCGAAGCCAGTGAAAATTACTGATCTGCAGAATCAGAGCAAATAAAATGGTCACGGTTTTAAGCCACCATGTTTTGAGGTGATTTGTTGTGTAGCAATAGATAACTGATACAGAGTACCTCACAGAGTTACTGAAAAGACTGGAAAACTAAGTCTGGAAAAAAGGCAAGGCTAGAGACCAACCAAGATCACAGCCCACACCATGCATGGAATTAGTCCAGTGATTAATGCCACTGTTAGTGACATCTTGATGTCACAGCCTTCACCGCTGCCAAAGGTACAAGACCTAGCACACAACCGCTGCTATGGTGTACCCTGGAGACTGGATGTTGCTGTGGTCATTGTTTTATCACCAGCAAAGGGAGTCTCCCATATCACTCCTCCTTCCAATTCAGTTTGTGGTATGGAAATGATTAGGTAAGTTCTGGCCGCATGTGCACCCTTGGTGGCAGGGAGGCTTGGCAACAGCGTATCAGGTCCTTTCAGTCTCCTATCGGGACTTACAGGCCAGGGAATTCACTTTACCCAGTAAGTTCATAAGCTGTGAAACCATAAAAAAGACTAATGCACATTACAATTCTTTAATTAATCCAATTCAAATTAACTGATTACAAAAGGAAGCAATAAAGATTCCACAAAACTTACATTAAAACAAAACAAAAAACTTTTTAGCCTGAAGACTGTTAGGTAAGTAAGCTCTTCACTGGGCATTACTAAGGCATTGTGGAGTTAATTCATCTTGAATCAGGCAACCACCTACAAGGTAGCATGACATCTGCTTTTAAAATTCATCATTACTTGGCTTTTGAAATATACTTAATATCAAAGGGCATGTTAAGTCACAGACATATAAAAGCAAACCACCTATTTTAAGCATCCTGGAGAATATTGTGGCACCCACATATAATTAGACAAATAACAAATACAGAAAAACAATACCTTTGAGTTAAGATCAAGGATGCAAGATTTTATTATCATAGGCATTAGTTAAGAAATAATTTTCAAGTGTATCACTAGCATATAACAGAGCAGGAGACTGTTCCAGATTCTAAAGCTTTAGAGAGGAAACAACCTGAAACATCAACATGAATTACGGGATTAGAACATCATCCATATATCATCTCCTTTCTTTCTCCTCCTTACCTGAAGCTATGCTGAAGTAATGTTTGACGGCAATGGTCCCTGAGAGTGTGGAAAGGACAGACAACATCCCCAGTTTTAAGCTGTCATAAGGAGTCTGGAGGGCACATTCACAGAGCGCCTGAAATGCAGAAGAAAAGGAACATAAAACTTAAAACATTAATATACTTGAAAAGTGTCTACTCATTTAAATTTTTCTAGCTTTTAAAAAATATATATATTAATGTCTTTTCTCCATGATAAAAAACTTAAGTCAAACTGCCACAGCCAAGAGCTTAAAGAGACATGCGAGCTAAATACAATGCAGTCTCCTAGATGGGATCGTGGAACAGAAAATGGACATTAGGTAAAAAGAGATCTGAACAAAGTATGAACCTTGGTTAATAATAATAATGTATCAATATCGGTCAATTGTAATGAAGGTCCCACATTAATGTAAAATATCAGTAACAGGAGGAAGTGGGTATGGGGTGTATAGGAATCCTCTGTACTACCTTCATTTTTCTGTAAATCTGCACTTGTTCTAAAAAATGAAGACTATTTTTTAAAAAGTCATCATGTGTACTTTTTAGTCCTCACAAGCAGAACTTCCACCATATTTTGCTTACCTAATAGATATGAATAATAGTTCATATATGTATATTTTATTATTTTTAAAAATATTTTATTTATTTTTAGAGAGAGGGGAAGCGAGGGAGAAAGAGAAGAGAAACATGGATATGCGAGAGAAACATCAATCGGTTGCCTCTTGCAGGACCCCCAAATGGGTACCCAGCCTGCAACCCAGGCATGTGCCCTGACTAGGAATCAAACTGGTGACCTTCCAGTTTGCAGGTGCCCAACCCACTGAGCTACACCAGTCAGGGCCATATATGTATATTGTTAAAAAACAGTAGGGTGTGACATTCTATCTAGTTTATATTGAGTGACCTATCTATCCGCCTTCCATTTCGGGTCATGTACTCCATTCCTTACTAAGGTGGTCTGAAGTACTGCCAAAAACAAGATGCTAGAGTTTCTTTCAATGCAGTGAGCTATAAATATATGCTCATAATACAGGGTTCCCTCAATCTGTATATCTACTCTTAGGACTCTGACGAGACTGCATATAATATAAATGGTCAAATAACTGCCCTGTTAAACTGAACTAATTCCGGTTCTCCCACAAAGATTCAGAAAACGAGCAAAGACTAAGGGGAAAATTAAAAATAAAATTCCATAAAGGTTAAATTAAAAAATAAATTACATATGACCCAAATAAAACTACTGACAAAATTTGGGGGGAAGGAGGGATTAGACAATCTTCTTCTAAAGATTATACAGAAAAAATCCAGAAAGATTCTAAAAAAAAGTATAACCAGGGACCTAAAAAACAGGCCCTACTAAATATTAAAATGTATAATAAATCCATAGAAATCACAAAAGTCTTTTTCCTACTCACAAATGCAGAAATCAGTGAAAGAGAAATGGTCCTGGAAACAGATTCAAATACACACTAGAATTTATGTATGATGATGGCATTTCAGGACTTCCAACCAAGATGGAGGTATAGGTAGATACACTTTGCCTCCTCATGCAACCAAAGAAGGACAACAACAAATTAAAAAAAAAAAACAACCAGCACTGCCAGAAAACTGAACTGTATGGAGGTGCTACAACCAAGGAGTTAAAGAAGAAACATTTGTCCAGAGTGGCAGAAGGGGATGAGGCAGAGACGGGAGCTCGGGAGGAGGGGATGTAGCAAGGCGGTGGCTGGAGGACTGGGCAGGAGAGCCAGCAGCGGCAGTCCCACAAATGCGTGCAGATAAACTGGGAGGAACAATGCAGGAGCGAGACATACCCCTCAACCCAGGGTTCCAGCATGAGAAAAGAAAGCCTCAAAACCTCTGGCTGTAAAAAACCAGTGGGGGCTGGGGCAATGGAACAAATTCCCAGCCTCACAGGAGAGTTTGTTAGAGGAGCCCTCAGGGTCCTAAAATGTGCACAAACCCACCCGCCCAGGAACCAGCACCTAAAAGGGTCCAATTTGCTTGTGGGTAGTGGGGAGAGTGGCTGAAAGCTGCCGAGAGCTGAGGAAGTGGCACTGTTCCCTCTAAGATCCCTCCCCAACATACAGCATCACAAAGCAGCATGTGGGTTGCCCCACCCTGGTGAATACCTAAGGCTCTACTTCTTATGCTCCTTACAATGTAAAAGGCATGCCAGAGACAAAAAAAATATGACCCAAACAAAAGAACAGATCAAAGCTCCAGAAACAGAACGAAGTGATGAAGAGATAGCTAACCTATCAGATGCAGAGTTCAAAACACTGGTAATCAGGTGCTAACAGAAATGGTTGAGTATGGTCGCAAAACAGAAGAAAAAGTGAAGGCTATCAAAGTGAAATAAAGCAAAATATACAGGGAACCAACAATGAAGGAAAGGAAACTGGGACTTGAATCAACGATTTGGAGGAGAAGGAAGAAATAAACATTCAACCAGAACAGAATGAAGAAACAAGAATTCAAAAAAAATGAGGAGAGGCTCAGGAACCTCGGGGACAACTTTAAACGTTCCAACATCTGAATCATAGGGGTGCCAGAAGGAGGAGAGGAAGAGTAAGACATTGAAAACTTATTTGAAAAAGTAATGAAGGAGAACTTCCCCGATCTGGCAAAGGAAATAGACTTCTAGGAAATCCAGGAAGCTCAGAGAGTCCCAAAGCTGGACCCAGGGAAGCACACACCAAGGCACATGATCATCATATTAGCCAAGATTAAAGATAAGGAGAAAAACTTTAAAGCAGCAAGAGAAAAGGAGACAGTTACCTACAAAGGAGTTCCCATAAGACTCTCAGCTGATTTCTCAAAAGAAACCTTACAGGCAAGAAGGTGCTGGAAAGAAATATTCAAAGTCATGAAAGTCAAGAACCTACACCCAAGATTTTTCTATCCAGCAAAGCTATCATTTAGAATGGAAGGGCAGATAAAGTGCTTCCCAGATAAGGTAATGTTAAAGGAGTTCATTATCACCAAGCCCTTATTATATGAAATGTTAAAGAGACTTACCTAAGAAAAAGAAGATGATCAAAACTATGAACAGTAAAAGGACAACAAACTCACAACTATCAACAACTGAACCTAAAAACAAAAACTAAGCAAACAACTAGAACAGGAACAGAATCGCGGAAATGGAGATCACATGGAAAGTAATCAGCAGGGAGGGCTGGGGGAGAGAAAGGGAGAAAAGGTACAGGGAATAAGAAGCATAAATGGTAGGTACAAAATAGACAGGAGGTCCCAGCTGGTGTGGCTCAGTAGATGGAGCATCAGCCTGCGAACCAAAGGGTCGCCAGTTCGATCCCCAGTTAGGGCACATGCCTGGGTTGCAGGCCAGGTCCCCAGTACGGGGCGCATGAGAGGCAACCACGCATTGTTGTTTCTCTCCCTTTCTTTCTCCCTCCCTTCCCCTCTGTCTAAAAATAAAATAAATAGAATCTTTTTTAAAAAAAGAGAGAGAGAGAAGAAATGGAAGAAAGCACCTAGGGTCAAAGGCTAAACTCTGAGGGAAAGGGGCAGTGAAGAACACAGAGAAGGTACAGTTTAGAGAATGGAAAGAAGAGTGAGGTCAGTTAAGTGCCAAAGAAACCAAAAGAGGTACGTTAACAGTGTCAAATGTGTTAGACACGACAGATGATAAAAGCAGAAGAGGCCTCTGGATTTAGCATTAAGTGCCTTTTAAGTGGCTAAGCAAAGTAATAAGGAAACAGATCGAAAAGCAAGTTTATTAAAGAAGGAGAAGGGAACAAAGAAACAAAAGCAGATATAGATTCTGTTTTTGAAGTTCAAGAAAAAACACATTTTAAATAGTGACGTGATTAGGTAATTCTTAGTTTTCCTTATTTAATCACTTAGGCCATTTCCCTTTAACCACTTTTATTGCATAAACAGTGCTGCTTTGTACTGTTAATTAGCTTGTGCTTAGGAATAATATCCTCAACCAAACAGCCCCAGAGGTTAAAGACTATGTTCTATATTTATATATATTCAAAATTATGTCTTGTAGCGTGCTCTGTATATAATAGACGTTTCACCTTTTGGGATAAGCAAGAAGGAAGTGAGACATTTTATATATGATAATGATATTAATAATCATAAAGAAGTAAGAATTTTAACATTTGAAAACTGGAAAAAATGTTTAGAAAATCTTTTGACAAAATTATTTGCAGTGTTATCTTCTAAGTTCTGTCACCTAGCACAATATTGAGTACTTAAAATGCTCTCAGTAAATATGTACCGATTTAAAGGTTCATTATTTCAAATTAGTAAGCTTAACAGAGTACATCACAAAGCTCCCCAGAGATGGTACATCAATCATATTTCAGTAATGAAATCTGGTTCAAGTTTCTCTTTCAAGGATATTACCTATTACAAAAGTGTTCTTACCAAGACCATTTTTCCTGTCAACAAAAAGGAAAATCTAACTCCTCAAACAAAGTCCCCTCTCTCACCACTGTCCTCCTCACTGACTATTAGGACTGAATTTCTTTATGCTGGTTTAACTCGCTGCTCAAAGGAGGCTCTGTCCTGAATTACTGTTTTCTGGGTCAGTTCCTAAACGGGGGCTTCTCCTCTACCCTAGAATGGAACTGACCACCGGGGATGTGTTCCAGAAAAGGTTGGCAAAAAGTTTATAATCTTTAATGTAAAGAAAATGTTATGCTTAAAAGTACTCAGTTTCTGAGATACAACGCCTCTAAATTTTCCGTTTCCATTGTACTAACTACAAAGAAAAAGATTATTAAAAGAACTAATTCTCAGGCTTAGCTTGTCATCCTTCCTAGTATCAGGTGAAGTATAAACCTAACCTGGCAGGAGAGATTATTCCAAAAATAAAATTATGTCTTTGAGAATATCTAGAACTTTGTAACAGAAAAGTTGCATAAATCATATCTCCTTTTCAGACGAGATCGGGCGTGTTCAGGGTGGTGTGGTTGTTGACTCAAATCTCCTTTTCAGATAACTCTATAAGAATAATGTAAACTATAATACAGATTAACAACAAGTAAAATGGGTATTTATCTTAGCAAGGCATAAATAAAATCCAAAGAAAATACAAATATATGAAAAATATTTGTGTTCCTAAAAATTAAGTGTTTTTGATGACTTTAATAATAATACACTATGCTTGGGCCCTCCCTTCCGTTGGGTTTCTAAAATATTCAGAATGAAAGCATTACCTTTAAACCTGTTATACTTGATTCCATGTAGGATTATATTACTTACCAAGACACTAGTAAAAGTAACAATGGAATGGACACAATTTGCATTTGAAATACCAAAATTCCAAAATCAATCAGCAGTGATAAGACTGGCTGAGAGTAAGGAAAGAAAGGAGGAAGAAGAGAGAGAGGGAGGAAGCCTTAGAGTAATAATAATTACTCTTGGTAAATGAGAGTAAATTTCAAACTTGAAATCAACAAGCTATTACCTTGTGAAGTAAATCATTAGAAATGTTTGCTTCTGCTCTATTCCATTGTTTTCAAAAATATAACAGGGCTTTGAAAAAATGATTACTTGACCACAGCCAATTAATGAAAATTAATAGGCTCAGGCTTTAGATGTAGTGGGAAAAAATTCTTTGTGGGAAAGACAAATACATAGAAGTATATATTTTAAATTAAAAGTAATCAATGTTTAATTAATAATTAAATTAATCGACTTTTGACAGGGCAATAACCATGTAAGTAATTGGATGTTCTCAGAATATTATCCCTGGAAAAAGTTCTACATTTAGGTGGACTTATGGCGCTTTTTAAAGCTATACCTTCAAGAGATAGAAAGTTTCTATGTCACAGCTCTTAACCACTCCTGAGCTTAGAAAGAAAAAGGTACCCAATTCATTTTATTAAGACAGCAAAATGCCGACCCTACAATTTGTCAAAGTATACAGAAAGGAAAACTAGAATAATCCTACCTCTAGTATTGTTTCTTAGAGCTATTCTTATAAGAGCACTTTTACGTATACGCCAGACATTATATACAGGGTAGACTAAAGCAGGTGTCTGCGTGGAGAAAAGACGTGCAGGTTATGATTACCACCACCACTGTCCTGACTCAGCGGAACGTTACGATGGTGCAGCAAACCGACCTTTGCCCACCCTGTGTAGTGCTTCACTCAACTATCTGGTGATCCTCTGATACCCTAGTTTATTTGCATTTCTGTATTTTTTCAAACCTCTGGCTTTGGATCCTCCATTCCCACCTACACCTTATGATCATGTTTCCATATCTGGTCTTTCCCTTTTCCTGCTGTCTTCTATTTTACCCAGCATTATCATCTTTTCCAAAGAACCCTGCTTTCTCATGAGTTGCCCAAAGTAGAGCAGCTTCAGTTTTGTAATTTTTGCCCCTAGCTATGTTTCAGGCTTCATTTGCTTTAGGACCCATCTGCTTGTCTTTATGGAGGTCCAGAGTGTGTGCAGAGTTCTCCCTCCAATATCATACAGGGTGGGGCAAAAGCAGGTTTACAGTTGTGAGTGTGCAAAACACAGTTTACTTTTTGTATTATTATTTACCAATAATTGTATTTTCCATATGAACAACTGTACACCTACGTTTGCCCCGCGTTGTATTTCAAATGAATCCATTTTTTTCCTATTGCCCTTCTGATAGTACTTCTGATAAACAGATGACTCGTACAACGTCTAGATCTTCTATAACTCAGGTAGATCTGGTCACTAAACTCCAGACTCTTGTGTCCGTGGCATCTCCACTTGGACGTCTGGCATTATAAACTGTATGCTCAGAACTGAACTCCTTCCTGATCTTCCCTTAAAGAAGTAAGCCTCCCAGAGTTTACCCATACCAAGTAAATTTTTTGAAGCCAAAAGCCTTAGTGTCATCCTTTTTTCTTCTCTACGTACATCTGCCAGTAAATCCGTCAGCTTTGCCTTTAAAATATATCCAGAATATTAACACTTCTCACTGCCACCCCACTACACTCATGGTTCAGGTAACCACACTATTTGCTAACTGGATTATTTATAATCACCTCCTAAATGTTCTGCTTCTGCCCTTGTACCCCCTACAATATAGTCTCAATATAGCTAGGCCAGAGAGTCTTTTGAAACTCAAGTCAGATAATGTCTTCTGCCCCTCACCCTTCATCTGCTGGTAACCATGATTTCACTCTCTGCTTTGATTTTTTCAGATTCCATAGGTGGTATCATACAGTATTTGTCTTTCTCCATGTGACCTGGGCGGGGGGTATCTGGAGGGACAGGACAGATACTACTCAAGGGTACAAACTCTCAACAAATAGTAAATGAGTCCTACAGCTCTAACGCACAGTATAATGCTTATAGACGAAAATACTGTATTATAACAATCAAACCTGCTAAGAGACTAGAACTCTATTATTTCAACCACTGAAAAGAAATAATTACATAATATGATAGAGGAGTTAATTACTGCTGTAATGACAATCATATAAATGATTGTATAAATGTATCAAATTAACATCTATGCCTTGACACAATGTTATATGTCCGACATATTTCAACTAAAAAAGATAATGTCCTCCACTTCAAATTTTCCAATGGTAATCCGTGCCACTCACAGTAAAAGCTAAAGTCCTTACAAAGGACTCAAAGGCCCTATATGATCTGCTCTCCCACCCAACCATCTATCCAAAGCATCTCCTACCCAATGCCCTTCTTTTTTTTTTTTTTTAAAGATTTTACTTATTTTTATTTTTAGAGAGAGGGGAAGGGAGGGAGAAAGAGAAACATCAATGTGTGGTTGCCTCTCACATGCCCCGCACTGGGGACCTGGCCGGCAACCCAGGCAAGTGCCCTGACTGGGGAATCGAAATGGAGACTCCTTGGTTCGCAAGCTGACACTCAATCCACTGAGCTACACCAGCTGAGGCACACCTCCCTTCTTTTTACAGACACACTGACCTCACACTCATGAATATTCTCACACTCATGCTGCTCCCTCTGCTGGTAATTTTCTTCTCTGGGATGCGAATAAAGTCCGTGCTTCCTCCTTTCGGGCGTTGCTCAACTGTCAATTTCGTAATGACGCTTTTCCTGACGGCCCAGTTTAAAACTCCATCTTCCACACTCACTAATCCTCTTCCCTGACTTTATATTTCTCCACAGCATGTATCACTGCGTGACCTCTCTATGTAACAGAAGCAAATGTAGAACTTCTCTTGAGGAACACACTTTTATTCTGGGCCTTAAAGAATTCCCACACATACTTTTCCAAGGAAAATGAGTAGCTCAAGGTAAAAAACAACCAAGTATACATGGAGAAAGGGTACAACAGAGAACCAACAGGAATCAATAGCAGAGACAAATCTGAAAAGATTTTAGATGAGTTGCAGACATAATTAGTAAACTAAAACATGTATCAGAAGAAATTATCCAGAATGCAGCATAACAAAATAAGGACATGGAATATATAAAGATAAGACTACAAATCAACAGAATAGGCAAGAAACTTGAATAACCATGTCACAAAAGGTGAAAGTTCAAATAGTCAATAAACAAAGAAAAAGATGTCCAAATTCTTTAGTAATCAAGGAATTATAAATTAAAACTACAGCTTCTAAATTGGTAAAAATGTGAAAGTCTGATAATTCTACTTGTTGGCAATTAAAATGAAAAAAATATGCAACCATATAGATGAATCTCACCAGCACAATGCTGAACAAAAGAAACAAAAACAAACAAAGTTATGCAATATTTTAGGAAAGCATACATAGATAGTAAGCTATGAAGAGCAAAGAAATGATTACCACAAGAGTCAAAACAGTGGTTTCTGTTGGGCAGGTGTTAATGTTCTGATCAAGGAGAACCATGGGAGGAATGGAGGGTTCTGATCTTGCAATGTTCTGTTTCTAGCTGGATGGTAGCTACATGGGTTTTCACTTACAATTATTAAACTATTAAATATACATTTAACATACTTTTCTGAATGTGTGCTTTCTCTCACAATAAGGAAAAAAAAATGAGAAGGAATAACATCGTGATCTTCCTTGGTTTGGTTCAATGCACAAGTTCCCTTAGGTGACAAAAGTGACTGGGCACATTCTCTTCTTGGAAAGAGTGTATTGTTTGGTAGAAAAAGCACTAGATGAGAGAAATGCTCTTAATTAAATTCTTAATTAAGTCCTCTTAAGAAACTCTCTTAAGCATATTAAATCTCTCTGAACCATAATTTGCTTATCTGTTAAATGCAAATACTAACAATTGCCCTTATTTTGTGGAATATTTGTGACTATCAAACCATAATATATTGAAACATATTTTAAAAATTGCAATCAAAGAAACAAACACAGCAGCTTAGTTTTAATAAACTGAAATTCAAACTTTTTGTTACACTGTACCTTTAATGATACCAAGAGATAATAAAATCCATGAAAATAAAGGGCAAATTCTAACTATCTTCCACTACACTTTAAAATGCATTTTTAAGAAAATGGTGCATCTGTTATCAGTGATGCGGAAGCGAATAGGGTTATATTTGGAGGGAAAAAAATACAAAACAATAATTTAACCCAAGAAATGCTATAAAAAGACATCATATTAAAAGTCTGGAGAATGAGATCTGCCCTTGTATTATTTATCAAAACTTAAGAATGTCTTTTGCTCTCTGTGAAAATGAGATATATATTTTGCCAAGTTCCCCATCTAGCATCTTCTCCCTAATAAATCATAGCAGCACCAAAATTATTCTCCCTAAATTGACTAAAGGAGACAGGAATAAAATAAACAATTTAACTGGCCTTTTCAATTAGCCTTATAGTTCTGCTTATGGGAAAATTAACAAGAAATTGAGAGGCAGGTCTAACTCACTAAAACAAACAAGCTTTAAATGACAGACGTTTCATGCATTTATTTTGCCACTTATAACTTCTGCTGCAAATTCAACAATGCTCTTAGAAATTTTTCTATTCAGACAATTAGAAGATGACAAAGATGATATAAAAATTTAAAGCAAAAGAATTTGTTACAATGTTATATTATTTTTCTATAAAATTATTAACATTCAAAGTTCTACATACCTGAATGTTTTCCCTACTCCAAGTATGTGGTGTTTTATTTGCAAGTAATTTTAGATCTTGAATAGCAAGTCTCTTTACTGCTTTCCTGGGGTCATTTTTCAAATACTGCAAGAGAAGCTGAATCTGTAAGGGAAATAAGCCACACAGTTAACAATATTGTCACTGAAATTATCATTAAGGATGCAATGTTGTTTAGTGAAATTTTTAGACTTGAGACAGGATTCATTTCAAATTGTAGCCCTGTCATTTATCAGGGGTGCCATATTTAGGCCTTCTTCTCTTCGTGTATAAAATGATACTATCATTTAACTTGTAAGGTTCCAGCACAGGACCTGGCCTTTAAGACTTAATCCTTTCTTTGTTTTGGTTCCATGGTCGGCTATGTACCCACTTCTACCTCATTTCCTCAACGGGTCCCAAAAAGCAGTATTGTGAATACAGACAGAGAGGGAAAAAACAAGCAAAAGGAAATGAAGGAGATTTTTATTAGAGACGGGTATCTTAATATTATGAGTTACTTACTTTTTACCATATACTTAATATGCAAGATTAGTGAAGAAAAGGCAGTTTCAAGAAAACTGAAATTACCTGCTTAGGTGTATCCACCAAAGATGAAGCTGCAAGCAGAGTAAAAGTGTGCAAAGAAACGATCACCATTTTGGTGGAAGGATAGGATGTTACTAGCTGCTGTAAAAGCTGACGAGCGCTGGAGGCCAGGATTGCATCATGGTGCATGTGCTGGAGGATTGGGATCAACTTCAGCTTCAGGTCGACAGGTGTGGCTAAGCCTAGACACGAAAAGGATTCTTAAGATTTGTGATCATCATCCTCGATAACAGTTCACAAGTAAAAGGTCTGGCTCAATTAGCACAATAACCACTTAAAAACAACTAGGACACTCATATTATGTTTATAACATTAAAGATAATTATGTGAGAGCTAATCAATCAGTGTAATAGGTTTTTCCAAAAGTATTTACCTTAACAATTTTTCAATGACTATACAACTACATTCAATAGCAGAAAATGCCTTTAAAAGGTGCACTGGAAAGCAAAGTCATTTTACTGCCTATTTCTTCCCATAGCATACTATAAAGGTATAAAAATGTTTTTATCTATATACAACGTCTGTCTGGAAAAAGTCCAGTCATTGTTAATACAACAAAAATGGTTTGCACAACATCACTGTAACCTGGCAGCCAAGGAGAATGGACTGGAATGCATACGCATGAACAACGACAACTTCATTGTACCAGTCAGTGGGGGCCGTAGATACCATTGAGTGAGCACATGTACTGTGTGGCTGTCACATTCAAATTTGACTGAGTGAGTAGAGCAACAAATCTGCATCAAATTTTGCATTAAGCTTGAACATTCCTCTGTGGAAACTATCTGGATGACTCAGAAGGCTGCAGCTATGGGCGACTGGTGGTTGCCTTTATCACAACAATGCACCCACTCATGCATTATGTACCGTGCAGAGTTTTTTGTGAAACATCAAATCACACAGGTGACTCAGGCCCACTGTAGCCCTGATTTGGTGCCTGGCAACTTCTGCCTTTTCCCGAAACTAAAATCACCTTTGAAATGAAAGATTCCAGACCATCGCTGAGATTCAGGAAAATACAACGGGGCAGCTGAGCAATTGGGAGAACTGTGTGAGGACGCAAGGTGCCTACTTTGAAGGGAACTAGGGCGTCACTGTCCTATGTACAATGTTTCTTGTGTTTTGTATCTTCTTCAATAAATGTCCCTATTTTTCATAGTACATGGCTGGATACCTTCTGGACAGGTTTTGAATACACACACGTACTCAATGGCTAAAATTTGATATTTACCATTTTAATGGTTTCCTTCAACATTAAACAAAATCAACATGTGAATATATTGTGTGGAATGGTTTTGAATTTCTGTGAACTTTGTGTACCAATGCTTTTCTTTACAGCACACACAGCTGGAACTCCATGAGGATTAACTTCAGTGCATCTTTTCCTATCAAAATTAGAGCTAAACAAACAAACAAACAAACAAAACTCTTTTTTTCTATAGCAGGGCTTTGCAGTCATAAAAATAAAAAATTATCAATCATAATGTACTGCATATAGGCCAAAAGCTAATTTATATTCTGCAGATCATTGGTTCTCCCACTGTAAAATAACTCTCAGTGTGAACATATGATAGCACTTCAACTTTGGCTTATAACAAAAAACTCCCTTGCTATTTGGTCTCTATCTCAGTTTGGCCAAAGCACAGAACCCCAGGAGATGGGAGGGAGAAGGATGAAGTCAGAGTATTTATTCCCTGGTTCCCTCAATGCAGGGTCACATCATATTCACTGAAGTTCAGTTTTTTAAAAGTGGCCCTCTTGACATGACTCCAGGTTTCTGCTAACCACTTCCTTCCCTGCACCCTAAAGGGGTACAGGGCTACATTATCATCCATAGTTTACCCTGCCCATATGTTTGTAAATGGTTCCTTCATTAAACACTTCTTGGATTATCTTAATTCACGCAAGACATCTGTTTTTTGGCTAAGATCTTGTCTGAAAGAGCAGGATTAAATAAAAGCCTGCTCCATGAATGAGTGATGCTTCCTTCTAGAGACAGCCCTTTGTGTAGAAAAGCCCTTTCAGGATGGTGGGAAAAAAAGACACAGGAATAAAGGGGAACTGGATAAAACTCAACCACTGTATCTTGGTCTTCAATTTAGTCATTTTATTTCTTTCTTTGTAAAGCAGACATAATGACATTACCTATCCAAGTCTGCCAAGCTGCACAATTCAAAAGGACGTCATTTAGAAAAATACAAAGGACGTGGTGTTCTCTAGAACTGGGCAATGCTATAGTCCCTGAGCTCCCTTTTAAATGGGGTTAATACACATGATGCATAGCATGGAAGATGGCATTAGAAAACTTGGCATTTGGAGAGTACAGTAAGGAATTTGGATTTTAGTTGCAACTGAAGATACTGAAGGGACATTAGCCAAGTAACAAGACAGCCCCACAGCTTCTAATGGCACTGCCCTCACCTAAGTCAGAATGTTCTCCCCCTAAAAATCTGCATTTCTCGCTCAAGTATCACTTCATCAGAGGCCCTTTTTCATCAACATATATAAAATAGAAAAGTTCCCGCTTCCACCCTACCATCTACTCTAGGGATTCGCTATTCTTATTACTCACTCTCTCTCCAATGCACCTATGGTCATGTTTTTGTCTATTGCCACTCCCCCACTTTCCCCCTACCACTAGAACACAGGTTACTTCAGGGCAAGGACTTTGTTTTGTTCACTAGTATATCCTAAGCACCTAGAAAAGCTCCAGCATTTAGAAGATACTTAATAGGTATTATTTGAATGAATGAATGAGTGAATAGTGACTAGCACATACTAAGTACTTAATAAATGTTAGCAGCTATTATTAGTAATATAAATCCCATTAATTCACTTCATAATACTAAGTAAAGCATACATACCTTGAATCATTTCACTAATTTTGTTACAGATTCCTACAGCAAAATCCCTTGGGAAAGAAAGAACAGCAAAAACTTTAAAACCTAATAATTAAATTAAGATTTTTGAAAGACTTAAAAGAAACACAACACGATCAGCACAGGAGAAATGCCAATACATACTCCAAAGTGTAACTAATATTCCAAAGGTCCAGGTGCTGGGGGTGAGGTAACAAATGCAACTGAAACCAAAACTCCAATTAGCATATGGGCTTATGTTGTTCTCACTTGGTATTCGAGAAAAGATGCTCTGATTTACGTACGTTGTTGCACTTTGAGTCACTAAGTCATACTGTCCGAAAGATTCAAGGTTACTGTCTCAATCTATTATGTTTTAGGATATACTTTTAATTAAGAAAAGCTTTTAACACACTAGCTGATTACATAAGCAACAAAATACAGTAGGACGCATAGATAGAATCTTACCATAAAAGCCAAACTACTTAAAGTTAGCCATGTATTTGCAACATTATATATGTGTAAAGTATTTTTCAAGGTACTGCTTCTGATTCAATGGCAATACAAGTATCACAGAATGTTGCAGAAGTATTAATAATACAAATATCTGGAACAAAATATAACATGTAAATATGATAGAGATAACAGGATCAAATTTGGTTATTTACTCATAATAAATGATACATAATATACAAACTACTGTCCTGACCAATGTGGCTAAGTTGACTGGGCATTGTCCTACAAAGCAAAACATCACTGGTTCAATTCCCAGTCAGGACACATGCCTTGGTTGTGGGTTTCGTCCCAGGTGAGGGCATGTACAAGAGGCAACTGATCAATTTTTTTCTCTCTCCCATTGATGTTTCTCTGCCCTTCTCCCTCCCTTCCTTTCTCTCCAAAAATATATACATAAAATCTTTTAAAAATGCTTAAAAAAAAAGACATAAGCTACTTCCCCACTACAGTTCAATGGATGTCTAAATAAAATATTTCCTGCCATTAAGACATGATTTGTCATTTTCAAATTAATTCTCTCACAAGTGAACAGTAGAGTTTTCATGAAGCTACATGATATATGATGACAGCCATCTATTGACAACCAATGGAATGCATGATTGTGTATTCTTTTGTTTTCTACAATTTTCTATCGTGGTTTAGTATATAGATGTGTTTTCTGATATTAACTCAGTTTGTTCTCAATTATTCTATTGCACTCTTACTTTTTGACTATATCCATTATAATCTCAGTAATCTTATTATTATTAATTCTGAAATCCTGAAGTTTTCCTTATGTCTGTACCAAAACATATGAAGAAGTATACTTTGTTGTGCTTTGAAGTAAAATTTTGAATGGTTTTTCTAAAATTTCATCTAAAACTGCTTTTGTTTTAGAATTTAAAATATTTTATTCTAAATTAAACTCATTTGTAAATTATTTTTCTTATACTTAAGAGTGAATTGTTGGCTTAATAAAGAGATAACACTCATTTTCTCATCCCAGTTCACCACAGTCGCCACTAGAGGGCACCTCTCCCACTGACATGCTCTCGTGGCCCTGAAGGCATTTGGGCTTGCATTCAACTCCTGTTTTGTGACTCTGGGACTAAAGAGTTCTTTAAAAATATAAATCTTAACCTTTTTTAGAACAAGTTAGATGTGGTTACGGTAGTAGGCGGGGGATAACAGAATTAAATTCTCAAGGCCTTATTTAGCCAGTTATTCTTATTTGTTTAAGATCCAAATTTGGTAAATCGAGAGAGTAAGATAAAAATCCGTCAATACTAGTTGAGATGTCTGATCTCGGGTTAGGATGTCCATCTTTCTCTCGGAACGAGGTAAACTATAATCTCAAAAAGATACATTTTGTTAAATCCACACTCTGATACATTTAGATAAGCCCTTCAGGCCTTCCATTGTACTAATTTTGGTATTTTTTTAATATTACAAATTACAAGTGTATAGTGAAGGTTGGTATGTCAAAAACTGCTTCTATGTAACTGTTAATTTAAATGTCTACTGGTAGTCAATTCTTTAAATGAAGAATCTTGCTGTTTGTTTCTACGTTACTTAGGTATAATCATTTCTCAAGACAGATAAAAAATTCCACAGCTAATAAAATTAGCTTCTGATAACAGTAGAGAAAAACTGAACCAAAAATAATCCTAATAAAATCAAATCATTAAATCACAGACATCATTTAGCAACTACATTTAGAAAACTACTTTTGGAATCACTGTACATATTTAGACAGTGCTAATCAGATGATAATTACTCATTAGATAATAATACCTCCTTATCCAATAAAAGCAATTTTTAAAAGTTCTCAGTATCAATGACACTCTCAATAATAAAAATTTCCAATTTTCAAAAGCACAAATAGGAACTGTAACTCAGATATTTTGCCTTCTCAATTACTGCCACACCTACTGATTTTGAGTAGTAAAAAATTATAAGCTTTCTATTTTCTACTCTCCTTTTCCAATGAGTAATCCTGGACTTCTAAGGTTCGATAAAGCAGCTGAAGAAAAGAATATGCACATAATTAAAAGCTGAAGAAAGAATGCCGATTATTTCAGTTATTCAAATTCAGCAGAGGCTCTTAATGGAAATACTATTTTTTATTTTAAAGAATAACATTTAATATTCACTTGATTATAAAACCAAAACTTGCTCATGACAGGATACAGAGAAGTTTATAAAAAGGAAAATAAAAATTAGATACAATCTTACCACCCAGAGACAGTGTTTTTAATATATACTATTCTATAAGAACATGACTTCCCAAGCAGGTTAAAACTGGTCTCAACTCAAGTTACTACTGTCTTTGTCAAATTGTATACAGCTCTACTGCCAAACAGCTTAACTTGAGAAGACAGTAAGAATGCAGCAGTTTTGTATTAGGGCTGTGTATGTTTGGGGAAGGCTCTTCAGCAAATAAAGTTTCTCCTTTCTCATGATGCCTTCCCCAGCTACTCTAATCTATGCTGATCCTGCCCTTCTGAAAACTCTTATTTCATTTATAGTTAATGCCAACTTGTACTTAACTATTCTGTATATTTAAGTTTTGCTTCCCCAATATGATGTAAACCCTCTTGGAAAATGCACCTTGACATTTATATTTTTCTTTTCTTTTTAAATTTTTTTTATAGCTTCTTTCTTTTTTCCAAGACTTTATTTATTTTTAGAGAGAGGGGAAGGGAGGGAGAAAGAAGGGGAGAGAAACGTCAATGTGTGTTTGCCTCTCACGCGCCCCATACTGGGAACCTGACTCGCAACCCAGGCATGTGCCCTCACTGGGAATCAAACAGGCGTCCGTTTGGTTCACAGGCTGGCACTCAGGCCACTGAGTTATACCAGCCAGAGCTACATTTTTCTCTATTGCTTAGTATTTAATACATATTGCTGAATTTTTCCTTCAAAACCTCTTCTTGGGAAGCCAAATGATTGAAAGGCCTGTGCTTACTTCGACTGTGCAGAGAAGTTTGCAGCAGCAAAAACAGCAGCTTCGACTTCTACATTATCATGTGAGTCCAGACTCTGACGAATACTATGGTGAGCATTTTTCCTCTCAGGAATTATTGATGCCAGGCTCCCCAACATCCTACAGAAACAGAGAAGCCAGGAAGAATGAAAATAAAATAAACTCGAGGTCAGGAAAGGAAGAAAAAAGGCAAAGCTAGATTACCAAAACTAAAGTTTATAGGTAATTCCATAATCTCAGGTTAATAAAGAATCAACTTTAGAAATCAAGTAGTTGTTGAACTTCTAACCACCTTTCCGTACTTCAGTATGTCAGAAAAATTAACATAGATTATCTAGTATAAGCAAAATTTTTTAGAATCATCTTGAAGTACATCCCCGGTACTAAACACAACCCAGAAAAGAAACTTTTAAATTACTAGAGCATTAAAATACCAATTTTCCAGTGCTGTATGAAGAAGTCCAATTTAACAAAGCCTTCAGAGTCTAACATTTTTGGTAGTAAGTACACCCACAAAGTTAAAAAAGTAAGAATTCCCAACATCAGTAAATACTGGTACCATGATTTGCAAACCCACACTCAAATCAAAAACACTGATGCAGAGGGTGTCCTTGGCACGCACATCAGAACCTACAAGGATGAGGAGGGAAGAATTTGAAAAGAACGCAGTCCACTTTACAATAAAATTATAAATTCAGAAAAGAAAAAATATCTATTATTTGTAACATAAACTATAGAAGGTAAGGCTTGAAAAATCTTCTCAGCAGAAAGGCATGGATTTTAGAAGCCTATAAAATATTTCAGTAAACAAAACAAGGTTCCTACAATGACAACCTTTCTCAAAGTCAATGTCCTGAGTTAGCTTCCAATCTGACCTATCATCTCCTAATTATCTTAGGGAGATATTTGGACACAAGCAGTAGAGTTCTTATAAACAAGATATTAAAATGGATTAAATATGTAATTTAATTCCAATTGGAGAGTTCTGAAATTACTTAGATGAATTATTTTATAAAATATGTAACTTAGGCGGATTATTTTTTAAAATATGTAAATAATGAATGGCTATTAAGCTAATATTTTTATACAAGAAAAGATGAGACTAGGCTAATATCAATATATCTTGATTAACAGTTTGTTACTATATAATACAAAATGGCAAAAAAAAGCATAATCCCATATGACACTACTGAAATACTTCTGGTAATATTATAAACAATTTGTAGCACTATACTGCTAATGCAGTGAGTATTTCCCACCCTCTTCTTTGTTGTTTTAATTTATAAGTCTAAAGTAATGGGTTAAAAAAAAATCTTTAAAATACGAATCGGAAAAGCACTTAATCCTGAACAAGAGGGAAGAACCAATTCCTGATGTGAAAATACGGAAACTCTGGAAAGAAGTGACATCCTAGACTTCGTGGTTAAAAAGAGTATTGTCTGGAAATGGCAAGTCAGAAATGAGCATTATAATTTAGGGATGTAAATTTCCAAAAAATCCCAAAATTATACATGATTCCATAGACAGCACAGCTAAAAAGAGAACATGGTTCAAGCTGAATATAAGGCTTACAATAATAAAAAACAATTCTAACAAATTTTTTTTTTTTAATTTAAATACCAAGAAAGAAAAGGTTGAAGAAACTACAGTGCTTATATCTGGTATTCTCCTAGGAGTTGAAATATAAATTATTGCATACAAAAATGAGTACGTAACTAAGGATGAACACAGAAAACTGACACAAAACACTTAAGAACAAGGTCAGGACTTTCAAAATAAGCTAAAGATAAGGTACATTCAGATTCTAGTTCTTTGATCAGGACATCTGCCTACAGAAAGGAATGTTTCAAAAACAAGTTAGGCAACAATGTACAACCATAGGTGACAACTGAGAAGCATTTACAGGTTAGGACAGTTACAATACTTTTGCAGAGTCCTAGTTGAAAAAACAAAAATAAACTCTTAATACTCAAAACGAAAAACTAAATATACTGCCTTTTTACATAATTGGTTACATAATTACAAGTAAAATATTTTGCGGTGAATCATAAAAGCAACGCAATATACCGGAGTGTGATGGCTCTTGCTACAGGATCATTACTATGAATCACAGAGAAAATTCTCTTCACAAATTCATCCACATTTAGAATCTTCTCCAAATGCTTCTCACTTTGTTGAGTAACTTTAAGAACACAGAGCCTCAGGAAATTGTTTCTACAAAAAAACCAGGGATAAAATAAATTAGACCATTTTAGGAAAGTAATATTTAATTAGAAATCAAAATGACACTGTTAATATTAAACTGTAGCAACAGGCAGATGTTTTTCAATCTTATTTGTCTCATCATTAAGAGTTAAAGTCTGTAGTATTGTAGGTGGGTACTAAGCATAAGCAGTTAGCAATGACAGCAGTCCTGCAGCAAGACACCAAAATGGCATTGCCGTGAGAAGCTCTGGAGCAGTACTGAAACTCATCATATTATAACCAAGGCCAGGAGGGCGGATGGTCCTCCTCCTCTCTCGAGCTGATTCTACAGTATCTTTTCTCCTTCAAGTCTGATTTGGTCTGTGTACAACCACATGAGTGCTTGGAGAATGGTAGAAAGAAATGGGAGGGGCCTGGGAGGGGAGGAAGAAATGGGTATTTTACTCAGTGCTTACATGTTTCAGGCACTTAATGTAATCTCATGTTATAAAATAAGCTATAAAATCAGAAACTTCTCCAAATCGTCAGTACAAAGCCACATATATTTCTAAAATATACCGTAATATATTAAGGCTGTCTTTATTTTATTTATCCTGTTACCCAAAGAAATAAGTACTCTCTACTGCACACTCTTCGATTTTGCTTAAAACGTCTTTAAATCTTCCACCAAAAAGTATTACACATTACCCTGTGTGTCCACTAAAATGGTAACCAACCATGTGGAAGTCCTAAAAGTCAAAGAGAAAAAAGACCACAATATAAAACAAAGACATGAACAAAGTACTTTGGGACATCATGGATTTAAAAAGACTTACCCAACTCTGAAAACATCAGCTAACTTTAGGAATGCAGAATTGATGAGAATAGGGAATGGATACTTTTGAAAGAGCCTGGGAAAGCGAACAACTGCTTCACATTGTTCACCAAGTTTACCAGATCTTAGGCCTATGAAAAACATAAAAAGAGGAGAACAGCTTACAAACATGTCACTACAATAAGGCAAAAAAAGCAAATACTAACACAGTATTATCCAGTAAAATTATATATGCATTAAAATAATAATTCTTAACAGGTAAAGTACAACCGTAGTTCAGCACCTTTTTAAAAATAAAAATGGTATATAAAATAATAATTTGGTATATTGTCACTTTCGGATAAAGAATAATGGAAAAGGCTCTGGCCGGTGTGGCTCAGTTGGTTGGAACATCGTCCAGCAAACTGAAAGGTCACAGGTTTGATTCCTGGTCAGGGTACATGCCTAGGTTGTGGGTACTGTTCCAGGTTGGGGAACATGAGAGGCAACTGATTGATGTTTCTCTCTCACATTGATATTCCTCTCCCTCTCTTTCTCTCTCACTTACTAAAATCTTTTTTAAAAATTTAAAAGGACTAAAATCGTACCATATTTGATCTCCGCTCATAACAATTAAATCAGGAATAAGAGAAAAATACCTAAAAATTTGCACTTAAATGAAACATTTCTAAATAACCCATGAATGAAAGAGGTAATCAGAAGGATAATTAGGAAAATATCTTGAACTAAATTAAAATAAAAGTACAATCTGTGGAAGGCACTAAAGTAGTGCTTCAAGGAATATTAAATGCATTTTTTCTTTTTTTAAATTTTTATTTTTTTATTGTTGTTCAAGTACAGTTGTCTCCATTTTCCTGCTACCACTTTCCCCTGCCCCACCCACACCTACCCCCTGCCCTCAATCTTTCTCCCCTTTGGCTTTGTCCATGGGTCCTTTCTACATGTTCCTTGACGACCCTTCCCCTTCTTTTCCCTCATTATCCCCCTCTCTCCTCCTCTCTGGTTACTGTCAGTTTGTTTTTTATTTCAATGTTGCTGGTTATATTTTGCTTGCTTGTTTGTTTTGTTGGTTAAGTTCCACTTATAGGTGGGATCATATGGTATTTGTCTTTCACAGTGTTGCTTATTTCACTTAGCATAATGCTCTTCGGTTCCATCCATGTTGTCGTGAAGGGTAATAGCTCTTTCTTTCTACTGTGTAGTATTCCATTGTGTAAATGTACCAGTTTTTTGATCCACTCATTTACTATTGGGCACTTAGGTTGCTTCCAGCACTTGGCTATTGTAAATGGTGCTGCTATGAACACTGGAGTGTACACGTTCTTTTGAATTGGTGTTTGGGGATTCTTAGGGTATTATCCCAGCAATGGAATTGCTGGGTCAAAAGGTAGTCCCAGTTTTAGTTTTCTGAGGAAATTCCAAACTGTTTTCCACAGTGGCTGCACCAGTCTGCATTCCCACCAACAGTGCACTGGGTTCCCTTTTCTCCACATCCTCGCCAGCATTTGTTTGTTGATTTGTTTATGATGGTCATTCTGGCTGGTGTGAAGTGGTATCTCATTGTGGTTTTAATTTGCATCTCTCTGATGGCTAGTGAGCATCCTTTCACATGCCTCTGGGCCCTGGGTATGTCTTCCTTGGAGAAGTGTCTGTTAAGGTCCTTTGCCCACTTTTTAATTGGATTGTTTGTCTTCCTGGAGTGGAGTCGTGTGAGGTCTTTATATATTTTGGAGACCGAATCCTTGTCTGAAGTATCATAGGCAAATATATTTTCCCATACAATTTGTTCCATTTTGATTTTGCTGATGTTTTCTTTAGCCGTGCAGAAGCTTCTTATTTTGATGAAGTCTCATTTGTTTATTCTTTCCTTTACGTCCCTTGATCTAGGGGACATAAGGGTGAAAATATTGCTGTGTGGAATACCTCAGATTTTCCTCCCTATGTTCTCCCCTAGGACTTTTTTGGTGTCACAACTTATAGTTAAGTCTTTTATCCATCTCAAGTTTATTTTGTGTAATGTAACTTGGTGGTCGAGTTTCATTTATTTACATGTAGCTGTCCAGATCTCCCAGCATCATTTGTTGAAGAGGCTATTTTTACTCCATTTTATGCTTCTGCCCCCTTTGTCGAATATTAATTGACCATAGAGACATGGATTTAATTCTGGGCTCTCAATTCTGTTCCATTGATCATTGTGTCTGTTCTTATGCCAGTACCAGACTGTTTTGATTACAGTGGCCTTGTAATATAGTTTGATGTCAAGTATTGTGATCCCTCCTACTTTGTTCTTTTTTCTCAAAATTGCTGTAGCTATTTGGGGTCGTTTATGGTTCCATATAAATTTTTGAAATGTTTGTTCTCTATCTGTGAAAATGTCATTGGCATTTCAGTAGAGATGTACGAATCTATAAACAGCTTTGAGTAGTATGGACATTTTGATGATGTTAATTCTTCCAGTCCATAAACATGGTACATGCTTCCATTTATTTGTGTCTTCTTTAATTTCTTTCTTCAGTGTTGTGTAATTTTCTGAGTACAGGTCTTTTACCTCCTTGGTTAGGTTTATTCCCAGCTACTTTATTTTTCTTGTTGCTATAGCAAATGGGATTTTCCCCCGATTTCTGATTCTGATATTTCACTGTTGGTGTACAAAAATGCCTTCGATTTCTGAATATTGACTTTGTAGCCCGCTGTTTTGCCAAATTCACTTATTAGGTTGAGTAGTATTTTGTGGGAGTCTTAGGGTTTTCTGTGTACACTATCATGTCATCTGCAGACAATAACAGTTTTACTTCTTCCTTTCCAATTTGGATGCCTTTCATTTCTTTTTCATGTCTGATGGCTGTGGCTAGGACTTCCAAAACCATGTTAAATAGAAGTGGTGAAAGCGGACATCCTTGTCTTGTTCTCGATCTTACTGGGAAGGCTTTTAGTTTTTGCCCCTTGAGTATAATGTCAACAGTAGGTTTTTCATATATGGCCTTTATTATGTTGACGGATGCTCCCTTTATTCCTACTTTACTGAGTATTTTTATCATAAACAGGTGCTGTACCTTATCAAATGATTTTTCCGCATCTAATGATATGATCATATGATTTTTGTCTTTCCTTTTGTTTATGTGATGTATTACGTTCACTGATATGCAAATATTGTACCATTTTTGCATCCCTGTGATGAATCCCACTTGGTCATCATGGTGGATGATCTTCTTAATGTATTGCTCAATGTGGTTTGCTAATATTTTGTTGAGGATTTTAGTGTCTATGTTCATCAGCAATATTGGCCTGTAGTTTTCTTTCTTTATTGTGTCTTTAGTTGGTTTGGGGATTAGGATGATACTGGCCTTATAAAAAGAGTCTGGGAGTCTTCCCTCTTCTTCAGTTTTTTGGAATGGTCTAAGAAGGACAGGGGTTAGCTCTTCCTTAAATGTTTTGTAAAATGCTCCTGTGAAACTGTCCAGTCCAGGGCTTTTGAGTGCCGGGGGTTTTTTGATTACTGCTTTAATTTCACTAATGTTATTTGTCTCTTCAGGCTTTCTGCTTCCTCTTCATTCCGTTTTGGAAGATTATATTTTTCTAGAAATTTGTCCATTTCACCCAGGTTTTCAAATTTCTTGGCGTATAGTTGTTCCTAGTAATTTCTTACAATCCTTTGTATTTCTGTGGTATCAATTGTAATTTCTCCTCTTTCATTTCTTTGGATTCTCTCCCATTTTTTCTTGATGAGTCTGCTTAAAGGCTTTTAGGTTTTGTTTATCTTTTTAAAGAACCAGCTCCTGGATTTATTGATCCTTTGAATTGTTCTTTTAGTCTCTATGTCATTCAGTTCTGCTCTGATCTTGATTATTTCCTTCCTTCTACTTGCTCTGGGCTTTGTTTGTTGTTCTTCCTCCAGTTCTTGCAGATGTACATTTAGGTTTTTTATTTGAAATGTTTCTATCTTTTTTAGGTAGGCCTGTATTGCTATGAACTTCCCTCTCTGGACTGCCTTCCCTGTATCCCATAGATTTTGGGCTGTCATGTGTTCATTTTCATTGGTTTCCAGAAACTTTCTGATTTCTTTCTTGATCTCATTATTGACCCATTCACTGTTTAACAGCATGCTATTCAGTCTCCATGAGTTTGAATGTTTTTGAATTTTTTCCTTGAGGTTGGTTTCTAGTTTCAAGCCCTTGTGGTCCAAGTAAATGCTTGATATGATTTCAATTTTCTTGAAATTGTTGAGGTTTGTTTTGTGTCTATCATGTGATCTATCTTTGAAAAGGGGAACATTAAATGTATTGACCCCAAGAAAGAAGCTACCTACCAGAAGGTCTCCTGCTGGCTAACTGGGCTCAAGTTTAGAAACAGAGTCTAGTTGCTGTTGCTAAACAAAGGCCTCTCACATAGGCCGCACTTTAGGAAGAAGCTTGCACTGAACTGCCTATCTGCACCGTATTCTTGTTCTCTGAGCTAACACTTATAAAGGAGTTCCTGGAATCATATTTTAACCAATAGGACCGAGACTTTCCCCGCCCAATCAAAGCTGTGTGACTATATCTCCATTAGCATCTTCATCAACCAATCAGAGCAGCCTCACTTTGACCAATCAGGACAGTGCTTTTTCGGCCAATCAAACTGTCAGGATTTGGAGATCTCCTCTGCATGACAACAGAGCAATCAGGGACCAGGGCTGGGTACTTCTTCATATATAAGTCAGCTCCCCTCTGGCTTGGAGAGCACACTTTCCCTTTCCATCCAAGGCTAAAAATGCTAACCCCATCCCCAAGAGAGTGAAACTGGACGGCCACCTTGCCAAGTCACCCTAAGATCACCTCACAGCCATGTTGTCTCATAATTGAGCTGGAACATTACTGAGCTGTTCCACAGCTGTGCTGTATCACTACTGAGCTGTATGCACTGAATAAAGTTTTCCTCTTCACCATACTCCAAATTGGAGATTCTGCTGGTGCTGAATTGGTATTAGTGATCATCAGTTTAAAGGCTTATGTTAGGAAAAAAGAAAGGTTCCCAAATCAATGATCTAAAAAAATAAAAATGCCAAGATAACTCAATGATTGGGCAAAGGATAATCTTTTTAGCCCTGGCTGGTGTAGCTCAGTGGATTGAGTGTCGGCCTGCGAACCAAAGGGTTGCCAGTTTGATTCCCCAGTCAGGGCACATGTCTGGGTCACAGGCCAGATTCCCAGTAGGCGGCGCACAAGAAGCAACCCAACACTGATATTACTCTCCCTCTCTTTCTCCCTCCTTTCCCCTCTCTCTAAAAAATAAAAATAAATAAAATCTTTTTAACAAGTTGCTTAAAAAAAAAAGGATAATCTTTTTAACAAATGGTTCTGGAACAATTGTATAGCCATAAGCAAAAGAACCTTAATCCTTAACTTACACCATATATAAAAATTAACCCGAAAAGAACCGTAAATATAAATGTAAGAGCTAAAATTATAAATAGCATAGATGAAAACACAGGATAAATCTTTATGGGCTTGGGTTAGACAAAGAACTCTTGGAGAAAACACAGAAAGCACAAACCATAAAATAAAAAAGTGATAAACTGAACTCCATCAAATTTAAAAACTTTTCAAAAGATAATGTTAAGAGGCCCCAAGACCTGTCCCATACTGGAAGAAAATATTTATAAAACAAGTATTGTGTATCACAAAGTACTTAATCCACAATTGTTATAACTCAATAAGATAATCCAGTATTTTAAATGGGCTAGATTTCAAAAGAAATTTCATTAAAGAGGAAACATGAAAGGCAACTACGAACATAAGAACAGATACTCAACATTGCTAGTTACCAAGAACATGCAAAGTAAAAACCACAGTAAAATACCACTGCATATCTACTAGAATACCAAAAAATTTAAAAAGATCAATAATATCAAATGCTAATGAGAATATGGAGAAACCACAACTCTCATACACTGCTGGTAGAAATGCAAAACTATACACTTCTCTGGAAAACAATCTGGCTATTTCTTATAAAGGCAAACACATACACTCAATAATCCTACTTCTAAATACTTATCCAAGTGAAACGAAAACATATGTCTATACAAAGATATGTACACAAATGTTCCCAGCAGCTTTATTCATGACAGCCCCCAAATGGAAACAACCCAAAGGTCCATAGACTGGCAAACGAATAAACCAAAACGTGGTATATCCAATATAATGGACTGCTACTCAGCAATAAAAAGTAACGAATTACCAATTCATGCAACAACATCATTATGCTAAATGAAAGAAGCAAGACCCAAAACATTATTATACTGTATGATTCTATTTTATGTGACATTGTGGAAAAAGCAAAAGTATAGGGAGGGGAAACAGATCAGTGGTTGCCAGAAACAAGAGTGAAGGGATTGACTGTAAAGGAGTGCAGGGAAAGTTTTTGGAGTGAATGGGAAGGAAATGTTTTGTGTCTTGACTGTGGTGGTGGTTTCATGACTTCATATGCTGGGTGAATGTTATTATTTACAAATGATACTTCAATAAATCTAATTTTAAAAATCAAAAAGGGGGATCCAAGATAGCAGCAGAGCAGGTGTCAGGAACACTCGCCTCCTCCCAGGACCAAACTGGAATTACAACTAAAATATAGAACAATCAACCTGAATAACCAACTGAAGACTTAGCTGAAGAGAAGTCTTATAACCAAAGACTTACAGAAGCTACATCAAGACTGGTAGGAAGGGCAGAGACAAGAAAAAGGCTGGTCCTGCTCCCACAGGTGGTGGCTGAGCTTCTGGGTGGATATCTCAGCTACAGAGGTTCCCGCTGAGGAACATGGGGTCTCAGTCCCACACATGGCTCTATAGCCCAGGGAACAAGAGCCTGGAAGAAGCGCCCACATAACACCTAGCTGTGAAAAGCAGAGGGGATTCTGTCCACCAGAAAAAGACAGGAGTCTGCTGGAGTGCTAGAGACACAGGTGCCCACTTAAAAGGCCAATGCACAAAATCTCCTTCACAGCCTCTCACCCTGGATTCCAGTGGAAAGTGAAGTAAACTAGAGTCATGCAAGGAGAGACTGGGGTTTGTGGCTCTGGGGAGAGAGGTGGGAGGCCAGCCGACAGGATCCCTGTGCTGAATACCTCACCCACACCGCAGACACCATCTTCCTTTGGTGGAGTGCTCCTGTCCCTACAGCATTAGCATGAGGGAATGCAACAGCCTCACCCTGTGGAACTCGCACCCTGCTGAGGAGTCAGCTGCCTGGGCCAAGGTGTAGAGAGAGATCCGAGCAGACTCGGGGGGTTTCAGTGACTGAGTTGCGTGGTTTTGGGGTGAGGGCCATTCCCCTTTCTTTCCCATAAATCTGACTGGTGCCTCCCCCTCAGGGGAGATCCACGAGACACTCCCTTCAGGATCCCAGTGGCCCCACCTTGCAGGGCACAGCCTCCCCAAGAGGGCTGGGTAGAATCTGAGACAGACGGAGCTGCGTGACTCTCGGGTGGGGGCCACTACCCCCAACTTCCCCAAAGCCTGACCAGTACATCCCCCTCCAACTTCCTGTAGTCCCACCCTAGTTCAGGCTCCCAGCAGAATCTGACAGACTGAGTTGTGCAGGACTAAGTTGGTGTGATGAGAGCCATTCATTTTTCCCTTACACACTGACTGGTGCAGAACCTTCCCTTCACACAGCCATACTTGGTCTGTTTGGGCCTGATAAACTATGCTGTCCTCACCCTAAAGACTCCCTGAAACCATGCCGAACCACAAAGGCCTGTGGGCACCTGGCAGGGGGAGCCAGACTTCATATACCATGGGAGTTCTGCTGAGTGGTCTCAGACCCAGCACTGGTACCGAGCTTGAACCTACATCAAGCTGGTGAACACCATCTGCCCCTACCTGGTGACTCACTGAGAACCTGCCCCATGTAACTTGTACTGCCAGAGGCTGGAAAGTGACGGAGCCTAACAGGCAGCCAGCAGGCGGAGGCAGGCGGAGGTTGATCTCAGAGTGACTTGGGCCTTTTGCTGACCTCACCCAGGCTAGGTACTGGTGGACACTGGCCTTGGAGTACAGCTCGGTCTTTCCCACACAAACCAATGCCCAGCAGAGGCAGCCACAAACTATGGATCGCTCGGCCGTTCCAAAGAGGTTGCTAAAGCCAGTCACAGTCAGTGTCTGACACTGACCTACACCAGAGTCCCTCCCAAGAGGCCCAAGAATAGACACACCAAGTGGTCAACTTCAGACAACATCAGAGCAGGATCCAATTAGCTTCCCAAATGGCATGTCCAAAGGGAGGTCTTGACAGGCACCACACCCTGCTGAGGCAAATTTCACTATGTGTGGTCAGCACCTGCACAGAAGCTCATACACTGTGGTCAGGGTCAAGTCTCACAGTCAGCCAGCATGAGGGTCGAGCCCACTCATTAATGGGCCAATAGCAATCAAGACTCAATTATAACAGGAGGGCTTACATAACCCACACAAGGGACATTCCTGTAGTACCCAACCCAGGTGATAAAGGAGACTGTGACACCAAGTTCCACAGGACACACAGCAGGTCTACCTAATACACAGAAACAAACGTGAAGAGGCCGTCAAAATAGGGAGACAGAGAAACATGCCCCAATATGAGAACAACAGAAAGCTCTAGAAAAAGTTAAATGAAATGGAGGCAAGGAATTTAACAGGATATAGTTCAATAAAATGGTTATAAGGATGTTCAAGGAACTTAATGAGAACTTCAACAGCATGAAAAAGGACACAGAAGCCATGAAAAAGAACAAGTCAGATATGAAGAATACAATATATGAATTGGAGAATACACTAGAAGGAATAAAGAGTAGGTTGGATGAAGCAGAGGGCTCAGTCAGCAATTTGGAAGACAAGGTAGCAGAAAACACCCAATCAGAGCAGCAAAAAGGACATATGATTCTTAAAAATGAGGCTAATTTCGGGGACCTTTGGTACAACATCAAGCACAACAGCATCTACACCATAGGGTACCAGAAGGAGAAGAGAGAGCAAGGGATCAAGAGCCTATTTGAAGATATATTGACTGAAAACTTCCCTAAATTTGTGAATAAAAAAAAGATACACAGGTCCAGGAAGCATTAGAGTCCCAAACAAGATGAACCCCAAGAGGCCCACACCAACACACATCATAATTAAAATGGCAAAGATTACAAACAAAGAGAGAATCTTAAATGCAGAAAGAGACGGTTATCTACAAGGGAGTCCCCATAAGACTGTCAGCTGATTTTTAAACAGAAACATTTCAGGTCAGAAGGTATTGGCATGAAATAGCCAAAGTGATGAAATGCAAGGACCTACAACCTAGACTACTGTACCCAACAAGGCTATCATTTAAAATTTAACAGGAAATAAAGGGCTGCCCAGAAAAGACCAAGCTAAAGGAGTTCATACCACCAAACCAGTATTATAAGAAATGTTAAAGCGTCCTCTTTAAGGAGAAGAAAAAAAAACCCAAAACAAAACAGAAAAACATAGTTATAAAGAATAAAATGACATTAAATATGTACCTATCAATAATTGCTTTCAATGTAAATGGCTTAAGTGCTCCAATGAAAAGACATAGGATAGCTAAATGATCAAGTGGGATTTATTTCCAGAGATGCAATGTTGGTATAATACCCAGAAATCATTAAACATGATATACCACATAAACAAAACAAAGGTTAAAATCACATGATCATATCAACAGATGCAGAAAAAGCATCTGATAAAATCCAGCACCCATTTAAGATAAAAACACTCAGCAAAGTGGTAGTAAAGGAACCTACGTCTACATAACAAAAACCATATATGACAAGCCCACATCAACATCATATTCAACAGGGAAAAACTAAACGTGTTTCCCTGAAGAGCAGGAACAAGGCAGGATGTCCACTTTCACCTCTCTTATTCAACACAGTACTGGAAGTCCTAGCCACAGAAATCGGACAAGAAGAAGAAATAAGAGGCATCTAAACTGGAAAGGAAGAAGTAAAACTGCCATTATTTGCAGATGACATGATATTGTATATAGAGAACCCTAAAGATTCCAAGAAAAAGCTACTAGAACTGATAGGTAATTCAGCAAAGTAGCAGGACACAAAATAAGTATGCAGAAATCAGTTGCATTTTTATACAACTGGAACTATCAGAAAGGGAAACTAAGAAAACAATCCCATTTACAATTGCATCAAAAAAATAATAAAATACCTAGGAATAAATTTAACCAAGGATGTAAAAAACCTGTACTTGGAAAGATTATATGACACTGAAGAAAGAAATTGAAGAAGATACAAACACATGGAAGCACAGACCATGTTTATGGATGGGAAGAATTAAATGTCCATACTACCTGAAGAAATCTATAGATGCAACACAATTCCTATCAAGATACCAATGACATATTTCACAGAACTAGAACAAATATTCCAAAAATTTATATGGAACCAGAGAGGACCAAATCTTACCTTTGTGACAGGATGAATGGATCTGGAGAGTATTACGCTAAGTGAAATAAGCCACTCAAAGATAGACAAATAGCATGATTTCACTTATACGTGGAATCTAATGGACAAAATTAACAAGACAGAAACACACTCGTAGATACAGAGAACATATTGACAGCTGTCAGAGGAGATGCAGGTTAGGGGGTTGGGTGAAAACATAAATGAATTAAACAAACGACAAAAAAACCTCTCACAGATACAGACAACAGTACGGTGATTACCAGAGGGAAAAGGTGGTGGGAGATGGCAGAAAAGGGTAAAAGCGGGATAAATGGTGAAGAGGGAAACTTGACTTTGGGTGCTGAACACACAATGCAATATGCAAGTGGGTCCCGACTGGGTAGCTCAGTTGGTTACAGCATGGTCCAATACACTAAGGTTGCAGGTTCAAATCCTGGTCAGAACACATGCAAGAATCAACTAACAAACGCATAACTAAATGGATGTTTCTCTTTCTCTCTCTTTCCCCCTTCCTCTTTCTCTAAAAATCAATAAATAAAGTTTAAAATATATACAATATGTAATATAGAACTGTGCACTTGAAACCTACAATTTTGTTAAACAATGTCACCCCAATAAATTCAATAAAAATTAAAAGAAAAAACAAAGAGTTAAGAGTCAATCCTTAAAAAAATTATTTTTTAAAAGATTTTATTTATTTAGAGAAAGAGGAAGGGAGAAAGAGGAGGAGAGAAATACTGATGTTTGGGACAAATATCAATTGTTTGCCTCTTGTGGTCCCCAACTGGGGACTTGGTCCAGAACCCAGGCATGTGCCTTGACGGGAAATCAAATTGACAACTTTTCGCTTTGTGGGACGATGCCTAACCCAGTGAGCCACACCAGTTAAGGCAAAAAAATTATTAAGAATGAGTATCTTGATGTGGAATTAATAGCATCAGGTTCAAATATTTCTTTATAAGTATTTTACCATTCACAAAATGCTGATTTCATCTACATAAGAACACACAACTTATACTATCACTGTTCAGTAATCTTTGCTCATCGTTAAATAATGAAACAAAACGTTTATCTAAAAGCTTTTCACTAGTTGTCACTATGTTTCGATAAAAAAGACAACCAGAAAGTAAATGTGCATAGGCAATTTCGATAATTCACTAATGGATTACATTCTGTAAATGCATTCATGTTGAGCTATTTGACTTGGAACGTATTTCCTCATAGAAAAAAATAGCACTGTCAGCTCTCATAGTACTCTAGAATCTAATAACCACTTACGATAAAAGTTCTATAGAAAAATTATTTCAGATTTCTAATTAAGATATTTAGAACATAAGCCTTCCTTGTCTGGTCCTTTCCTTTCCTACCCCTCCTTGACCTCCATATAAACAAAGGAACCGCCACTGAAGCTCTAGGAGTCTTCTTCCCACCGAATACACAGTGTCAACAGGGTTATTCTAAGTGGCTGACAGTGGCTCACGCAGCCTTAAAGGCTTTTCTAAAGACCTGACTTAAAAATGAGGGCCAAGGGACACACACCTAGGGCAGTGAAGGACACAGGGAAGGGGAGAAGAGAAAGGGCACACCTGAACATGAGGTGAGGAGAACACAGAAGGAACAGATGTGTGCTTATGTATGTGTGCTGGGGGAAAGGGTTGGGAAAATCCACAGTAACTGGATTTTTTTCCTCCTCTTCTCACTGCCTGTAGTTGAGTTAGACGCAAAGGACAGTAAACTTTTGTTTGTAAAATCTGACCTTGAATGGAAAAAAAGGAGGAGGAAGCAGTCCATGTAGAGGGAGTCTCCCAACAGAGTATGATCTGTTACATTTCCTTGAAAAACAACCACAGACCACACTGATTTGTTTAAACATGCTGATTTAAAATGTACCAAAGGTAATTTTGAATATGGACAGGGAAATGCTTTGATTTCTCCAGTATTTCCAAATATTATTTCTTGAAGATAGAGTAAACCCACATTCCTCTAATTAGGCCACTAAAGTAAATGAGCTAAATAGTAAATTTCTTGCTTATTTCTGAAGTAAGAGCCTTAGAGAGAGGAAATGACAAGTTAGGCTGGCTCTGAGGGACAGAAACTAGGGTGCAAGAGAAGACAGAAATGCAGTAAGGCCTATTATTCAGCAATAACCTTAGGAGGGAGCGGGATGGTACTCATCTTACTAGCTCAAGGCCAATTTCAACTCCATGATAAACCAAGGACCTGAAAACAGGTACACAGCACAGTCAGATCTTGGTCTAAGGGGCTATATGTTTTATTTATTTGCTAGCCGCAACCAACCTGAGGAAGAATGCCCGATCATAAGTCCAATGATTGTTAAGAAGGCCACAGTAAAGCCAGAGATTGAGGCGGAGGCATGGGGTTGATGTTTCTACATTTTACTTCTTATTCTCCCATCAAACAGAGCTCTCTTCCTTTTCAGTACCTGGTATTAAACAGTGCTTTCTTATTCTCCCATCAAACAGAGCTCTCTTCCTTTTCAGTACCTGGTATTAAACAGTGCTTAATTCAGCTGCAACACACAGATAAACTAGGGAGAACTAAAACATGTTTATAAATTGCATATTTATTCAAAATTCACTTGGCAGCAGTAAAACACATTGTTCTAAACTTATTTAGCACCTAAAACGTGTAGAACATTTTTGTAGGGCAGGGGTTTTCAGCTCCGGTTCTGCATCAGAAACATTTGTGAACCTTTTCAAAAATACCTATGCTAGGGTTATGCTCCAAACCTACCAAAGCTCTGAGGCAGGAATCCGTGCTTCTGTTTAGCTGTGCTGAGAAGGCAGGCACTTAGATCCTCAAGCTATCCTCTGTTACTTGTGTCTTATTTAACTGGTCCTGCTTATATTGATCGTACTAGGGTTAGGAAAAGAGTAGGCTGCTGAATCCAGTCCTCGTAATAACTTTATCCGACAGACACACATTTTTAAAGATTTTGAATTCAATGTCAATATTAAAAATGAGATTTCACATAAACTTCAGGATTTGTCTTTCTTTTCTCTTCAAAAAATTTAAAGATCTGAAATGCCAATAAAGAAGGTGGGAGAGTTTTGATTAAAGAAACACTGTAGTATTGCAGGTCTGTTTTAAAGGCAAATAGGGGTTTGATATGGTTTCTGGTAATAGCCACACACCCTGCTTATGGCTTTCTCTAGCAATTTTTGGCTGCCTTTGGGCACACATGGCTAGAATAGAGCCTTAGATAAGAATTTAAAGTAGTGGTAAGAATGTAAATGAACTTAACGAAATGAGGAACCATGAAATCTTAAGCTGGGTAAAGAAATTAAGAAAGGGACTGCTTGGTAAGGGAAAGTACAGAGATGAGTATACAGGAGTCTGAATGAAAATAAACAATGGTCAAAATAGCATTAATCATAATGATATTAAGTCCTTATAATGTGCCAGACACTCTACTAAGCACTCTACATGCATTAAAGCCTCACTTTATAATCATAGAAGTTAGGTACTATGATCCTCATTTTAAAGATGAGGACACAGACAAAGAGAAGTTAAGCAACTTGCCTAAGAAACAAGAGATAGGATTCAAGTCCTGGCAATCAGGCTCTGGAGCCTGTGGTCCTACCCATTACGCTAAAAAGCATATCTAGTAGAAGGATAGAGCTTAAGATTAAAGAATCAAATATTTGAATTAGTGATTTCAGAGTGGTATAATTCCAAGGAATGACAAATTCCAGGGAGTTGAGGAAGAATAGCATAAATTAGGGTAAACTTGGGGTTTGTGACGTACCTTAATCAAGTTTGCAAAACGGCACACATTTCCAGGTATGTATCAGTCAGGGTTCTTAGCCACAAGCAAAAGGAGCTAACTCTGCCCAATTAGGCAGAAAATGAGTTTATTAAAAGACTACTAAACATTTTCAAGGCTAAACTGCTAAGAACACAGAAAACCACACTGCCAAATTGATTAGATGAGGAAACTGAAGTGGCTAGGAAACTCCCGATGTTACAATTAGGTCTGCTGTCACCCAGGAATATTAAAAGCCATTGCTGCTGCTACTATGCACTAGGAACACCGCAACCACTGCCAGGACAGGGAGCTGCATGTGTCCCCTTCAACTGTGCCTTCTTACCCCTTACTTCTAAACTCCTAAATCACAGAACCAGGAGGTCTGTCTGACCAGTCATGATGTGACTGGTAGAGCCTAGTTCACATCATGTGCTCTTGCAAGGGAAACTAGGAAAGTGAGTGTTTGCTTCCCTTTTGGTGAGACAGGGCTCATGATGTGAGACATTCCTCAAGCCATAGTAAGAGTGTTCAAGAGGTGGTAAGATGCAACCACCAGCATGACTAACACCCACTACAAGGAATACTGCCATACAAACATATTTTAGGAGACTCGGTTATATACCTTTGCTTTAGCTAAGGGGTTAGGATGACTGAATCCATACACATCTTCAAGTTTAATAATTAAAAATGGAGGGGAGGGATACAAACACAAGTATGTACCATACAATATCAGGTAACATAACAACCCACAGCTTAATAAATTGATAATGGCAAAGTCTCAATAAATTAAGTTACATTTAAAAAGCAGGAAGAGAAACAACTGAAATGACAGTCAACTGCTTGTGCATCAACAATAAGACATCTTTCTGCCAAATTTCAGAAGCTATCTGTAAATGTACACAATGGGCTGTATATGATATTGTGCAGTATACACATAGAATACTGATTTAGAACCATAAACAAATTAATTTTACTTAACAAATACCAACTTTTAGGAATATTTAATAACTCACTTTGTAAGTTAACAAGTAGCTGTTAGCCATACATAAAATGAGTCTATAGATTTCAGTAAGAACTGAATACGGGCCTTAGATTTTTGGATCAGTTCTTGGCCCATCAAAGGATCGCCAACCAGGTTCTGAGAATCAGTCCTTCCTAATACTGCTTTTTATGTGACTTTGAGTTGTTAAGTGTCTGACCTTAGCCTCAATTCTACAGGACCTTACAGGTCTCCTTCTCAGTACTGTCAGACTAAGTTTGGTCTGGCAATACAGATTCTCAAGAGAAAGAATTCGATTGGCTCAGTGTGGGTCATATGTCCCCTACTGAATCAATAATTTATGGTATGAAATTGGTCACCTGATACAAACTTGACTGCAGAGGCCTCTCTCGTCAGTAGAACTTACAGCATTCTTACCCTAGGGCCTTCGGTTCACAATACATAAATACTTTAAAAGGTAAAGGATGAAATGATTCAGATTTAAAACACTATATTCATAATAATCAGCTATTTCCATAATCTAATTTCTTAACAGCTTTAAAAAGTATAGCATGGGAGGTGAAAAAGAACAAGTTTTGTTCTTGTCTTGTTCAAACTGTCTTTCTGAGCCTGAGATGCATCTATAAAATACCCAGGGCACGGCTGGGAGGACTGAATACAATCACTTACTTAATATCTAAAACTAATACTGGTTTACAGTTAACACTCAATAGCCATCCATTTATTTCTTACAGAACTGGAATACTTCTATTTCAACTTTTAGGAGGAAAAAAATGTGTTGTTTGTTTCTTACTGCAACTGAAATTTTTTAAGAGTTAAACAATTCTAGACTTCTCATTTCTTCAGAGCCTCATCCCAATCTGTTTTACAACCACTATGGTACTATAATTATGGGATGAGCCCAGATGAACCAGTGATAGTAGAACTTGTCTTGAGAATTGGTTAAGAATATTATATATCTGGGCCTGCAACTCTCAGAGGGGAATAAGCAAGGAATTACAACAATGTGGAGGAAAAGATTATGGGGTGTTTAAAAAACACATTTAATGTTACCATATTTACTTCAAAGGGGAAAAGCCCTATAGCTTTGGTAAGAGAAAGCAAAGCTCATATTATTTTCTTTGACTGATGAGGATGCACTAAAGACTCTGTGATGCGACCAAAGGAATATCGAATTGTAGCGTTGTGATTTTTTGGTCAAAAGGAGTTAAAGGCTTTTTTAAAAGTCTGAGAAACTCTTATCTAGACCAACCCACCAGAAATGTTTACAAATTAAAAAAGAAACAAAACAAGTCCCCCCAAAGTTAATAGTGTCCAAGTCAGAGGTGGGAAATGGCTCAAAGTGGACTTAAATTAAATCCTTCTAACCTTTAGTCCAGTTCTCAATACACTGTACATTGGCTACGGTTAATCAAGAATTAACTGTATAGCAGGTGACAAAATGTTTCCCCCATTCAATAAAAATCCTTTAAGTACACCGAAACAAAGGTTTCATTTTAATACCTGAGATCTGTACTGAAAAATACCTGGCCGTGTCTTCCATATTCATATTTACGACAGTCTTGCCAGCACAATGGTACTGTACCCACTTTGCAGACAAAAATCCAGTTAGATGACTTGTCCATGATTACAAAATTAGTGAAATTGGAATTCAACTCAATCTAACTCCAAAGCTCCTTCTACTACACCAACTGCTCATTCCCCGCCCCTGTAAGGAAACAGAACTCGTGCAATTGTCTGCAGAAAATAAACGGGGGGTGGTTTTCGTATGGTTTCGGCTGTTATTTAACCTGTTTGGTACCCCGCAACTAAGAGTTACAGAACTCAAATCGTTATAAAGTCCCTGCTAGATTATTGTTCATCTGTCTTAGTGAAAACCTGGTCTCAACTGAACGTTCTGAAAAATAATTTCACAATTTCAATTAAGCATTTTTAAAAACTGCTCGGAAAATCGAGGTACTGTGCCCCCCAAGTGGTCAAAGTGGGACTATCACTAGAGCGCGCTACTTGTTCAGCTATTCCAAGGCCAATCTAGCAACGCGGCAATTTCCCTGCAACCTCCTAGACTCGTCAAATGTACAGGCGCCCGCCCAGGGAAGCTAGGCGCATGCGCCTTCCCCGCCTTCCCGAGGCTACCTCCGCCTGGTGGCGCCACTTCCCCCGATAGCCGCTTAGCCCGCTCTTTCCAGTACCTTTGTCTAATTCCATAAGGGCAGAGTTAGCATCCAGCTCCTGTTCGCCATAGCCGGCATCTGCCAGGAAAGACTTAGTTGAGTTTGACGCCATGACCCGAATAAGTTACTCGGCTAGCCTATTCAGAAAGATTGCAAACTCTGTCCCAACACCGCCATCTTCTTCCACCACCTCGCGGATTTTTTCCTCCGCGCTCTGTCAAGCCGTGTTACGCATGCGTCCTGGTCACCCCGCCGTTCGCTAACTCCTCTGCGGCCCCCCGCGCAGGCGCTCAGTGAGCTCTTGAACTCTTAGGTTCCCGCGGCTGGGAGGAAAGGAGGCGGGGATTGGAGGGGGAAGTGACTCGGCGGCGCCGGACGCCGTGCTGTGAGCCAATCAGAGAGCGTGACGTCAGTTTGGCGGGGAGTTTGGTGGCCGGGGCTTACAGTGGCGGGAGTTGGAGGCTATAACTAGTCCTCTTCAGAAGGACGCAAGCCACGACTTCTGCTGAACCTGGTGGTAGTCCTACGACATTTTCCCTCAGTTGAGCCTTTTCCCCGGGCCCAGATGCTCTTCAATTCGATCCTCCGACAGCCCCAGTTTGGCGTCCCGAGAAATGGTGAGTAACGGCCCTAACCGCTGCTTGTTGCTGGCGGGATTCGCCTCCCCCGAAACCACACCTCGGACCAAGGCCGACTCCAGTTGTTTCCCAGTCCACGAGTTCTCTTACGGCCAGAGTGAATTCGTGTGAGCAAAGACGACGGAAGAGAGCTGAACTTTCATGCCCTCGGGACACTTTTAACCGTAGTCTTGATTTCTAAAATTGTAATGTAGGCTGGCGGATGGAAGGAAATGGACTTAGATGGCCTTCTTTACGGCTTATGTCTGTGTTACTCTAACTGGAAAACGCGTGCATTTGCGTGCGCGTGTGGTTCTCTCGACAGTTAATATGAGATCGAGGAGGCTCCTATTTATTTATTAACTCGTCGTAGAATCTTAGTGAGCCCTATTATTTATTTGACACCAGTGAATCTAACCCTCAGCTAAGGAACTCGGTCAAGCAGAGAAGACAGAACATGTGCTTCTAGCACAGGCAAAACGATTTTTTTTTCACTCTGATTACTTCATATGCATAAAAACTTGAAATTATGGAGTGAAAAGCGTCCATAACCACACCCCCCAGAGACGACAGCTGTTGAATAGATTGAAGTATATTTCTCCAAATGTTTTTCATTGCCAGAGGTGGTATTATTGTTATTTACAGAAATGGCATCGAAATGTTTTGTTTTTCACTTTAACAAAACATTTTGTTAAATGGTGTGACTTGGAAATATCTCCATATTAGTGTGTAAAATTCCAACTTATTCTCCACAGTTCTTCAGGTTCCTTAAGTTAAAACATTGGCAATAAGAATTTTGAGCTTAGGTTTGGGGTGTCATTGACCTGAAACTTTCTGACAAGGGAGTTACTACCCACACGAAGCCTGGATAGAATGAAATTTTATTCATTGAAAGATGGATAGGTCTTCCTTCTGTAAACCACGTGGAAAACAAAAAGAAAATCTGAGAAAGGAACTTTTCATATTTAAGACATAGGCCTAGAACAGCAGTTTTCAACCCGTGTGCCACAAGAATTTTTAAAACATGCAATACCTGAATATTTAGTCGGTTGCTGACCTCTTTTCCCTTAGATTGTCAGATAAGGAAATGACAGCAGCCAACACAACAATAGCCATCCGGTGTGAATGAATTAAAATTATATCTTTTTTTTTTTGTCAGATCAGCAAAAAATATATTTTGGGGGTGTGCCACAGACTTTTAATAATTGGTTTGTGTGCCATGAGATGAAACAGTAAAAAATCGTTAGTCTAGGAAAAGGATATGGAGGAGACTGAGTAGCCCCTCAACTTCCTGCCCCCAATTTAAAACTTTATATCATCCTTACCTACTTTCCCCTTAGATAATCTTTTAAATCATGTTTTAAATATCCTCTCTGTCTTCGCTGGGACCTTCCTTGAGTAACTTCTCTAGCGTCTGTGTCATGAGTAGCAATACAACACAGTGGTTAAGAGCTGTGGTTTTGGAGATAAAATGCCTGAGTTTTAAACCCAGCTCTACTCCTTACTATCCGCTTGACCTGGGGCAAGCTATTTAGTCTGGATTTTGTAACGCATTTTCTTCTAATTCTCCAATCTATCCATCTCCATCTATCCAATCTTCCCTTCTGTCTGATTCATAAATTCTCATTCATTGTTTTACGTTAGGCTCTGAAATTCATTCATTAATTCATTCTTATGTATCATGCACTGAACATTACAGGACCATCTTCTCGTTTCTCCTCCCACATTGGCGTTCCAACCTAGGCCCCTTTTCCCCTTCCGTGTACTCCCGTTGATGATCATAGTCTTAATCAGGGCTTCTTCCACTACCACCTGCAACCTTCCTTCTCTAGACTTTTACACCCAGTCCTGTTCGAGTGTCTTTACCTAGATGGTCTGTCCCATAGGCATCTCAAACTCAAAATACCGAAACTGAACTCACTTTTCCCCCATACCTGCTCTATGACCAATTTTTGGCTGTGGTTCCATTATTTTAAACTTAGTCGTCCCAGCTAGAAACCTAAGAGTTAATCAAAATGTCCCCATTTTCCTCAAGATATACATCCAGAAAGTTTTCTTAAAACCTTTTTTTACCCACTCTGGACAATCACCACACTGTTGTCCATGTCCATGAGTTTTTTTTCCTCAATCTCTCTGCCCTCTAACCTCTCCCCGCCCCTACCCCCAGCTGTCATCCTGCTCTCCTCTACGAGTCTGTGTCTATTTTGCTTGCTTGTTCAGTTTGTTTGTTAGATTCCACATGTGAGTGAAATCATATGGTATCTGTCTTTCTCTGCCTGGCTTATTTCACTCAGCATAATGGTCTCCAGGTCCATCCATGCTGTTGCAAAGGGTAAAATTTTCTTTTTGCAGCCAAGTAGTATTCCATTGTGTAAATACTCCCATAGTTGTTTTATCCATTCATCTACTGATGGACACTTGGGCTGCTTCCACATCTTGGTGATTGTAAATAATTCTGCAATGAACATAGGGTTACCTATGTTCTTTTGAATTAGTGTTTTGGATTCCTTAGGGTATATTCCCAGAAGTGGAATAGCTAGGTTTAAAGGCAGATCCATTTTTAATTTTTTGAGGTATCTCCATACTTCTTTCCACAGTGGCTGCAGTCTTCATTCTTATCAACAGTGGAAAATGGTTCCCCATTCTCCACATCCTTGCCAGTGCTTGTTTGTTGATTTATTGATGATAGTCCTTCTGACAGGTGTGAGGTGATTATCTCATTGTGATTTTAATTTGCATTTCTCTGATAATTACTTTAAGCATCTTTTCATATGCCTATTGGCCATCTGTGTGTCCTCTTTGGAGAAATGTCTATTCAGGTCATTTGCCCATTTTTTAATTGGATTGTTTGGTTTTTTGGTGTTAAGTTTTGTTCAGTTCTTTATGAATTTTGGATATTAACCCCTTATCAAATGTATCAGTGGATATGTTCTTCCATTATGTGGGTTGTCTTTGTTTTGTTGATAGTCTCCTTTGCTGTGCAAGAACTTTTTAGTTTGTTTTGTTTCCCATTTGGTTTATTTGTTTAGTTTTTTTGTTTCCCTTACCTGAGGAGATGTATCAGATAAAATAGCGCTATGAGCAATTTCTATGATTTTACTGCCTATGTTTTCTTCTAGGATTTTTATGGCTTCAAGTCTAATTTTTAAGTCTTTAAGCCATTTTGAGTTTATTTTTGTGTGTGGTGTAAGAAGGTGGAAAATGGGGAATTTTCCTCAAGATACACATCTAGAAAGTTTTCTTAACTCTGTCCTCTCTTTCCCTACTGATTTTGTCTCCTTACCATATCTTAGATCCCTTCTTTGCTTACCATTACATTTCTTTAGGTCGGGCCCTAATATCTTCTGGTCTGAACTGTTAACAGGTCTCCCAAATGGCCTCTTAGTTCCCCTCTCTCCAGTTTATTCTCCACATTGCTACCAGTGATCTTTCTAAAATGGAAGTCTGATTACTCTTCTGTGTATTTTTAAATTGGGATCCAAAAGTTTTTATCATAAGTTTAAACAAATACAAAGATTAAGTTTCTGGCCATATTGTGAATATTGACATTTTAAGATAAAAATACTGCATTACTCTTTTAAAATGCATCTAATTCTGTAAATTCTATAGTGATTTCATAACCATACCAGTCATTTTTTAAAAATATGAGCTAATTATTTTAACTGATACATATTCTGCATAGTGGCTTAATGTAATTTGATTTTAAAGTTGATTAATAACCCTACTGTACTCCTCTGTGTAAAAAAATTTTAATTGATAATTATCTATAATTGTAAGACTCTAAGTGTTAAAAGTTCTTCTGGATTGAATTATCATTGCAGTTCTTAGTATGCAGTTAAAGCAATATAGATTATTAATTTCAATAAATAATTTCTAAGCAAAAAGTAAAGTTTTATTGGAAGTACACCTTTTCCAGCGATGGATATGGGTGTTTGTGTACCATTATTAAAGGAAATATTCAGTTGCCTTTCATTTTGGGTCACAGAAGTTTTTATACCTTGGGTCAGCGCAGAGTGTAAGACTGGGGCATGGAAATGCCTTTTTTTTTTTTTTTAAGTGGAAGAAAGGCAGTGGTGAAGGGAGAGGAGAAAAAAGCCTCCACCTTTCAGACAGATTTGTGTTAGAAATGCATATACATGGACTTTGAGTATCACAAAATTGATTCTCTGAAAACTCTCATATCCTCAGATACTCTTTGAAAAATCTGCAGGTAACTTTAAATTATATATTGAGTATATAATAGGTTTTTCAAATGAGTGTTGTGGGGGAAAGCATTACAAATTCATGTTGGAAACAGTAAAGCACAGTTAGAATCCAAAAGTAGTTTTAAGGGGCTGATCGAAGAAGCGTGTGTTGTGGGGAATGCAGAAACGGAGGGGACTGACTAGTTACTAAGTCATGTTAGGCCATTTGTTAGTGTTTGGATATTAGTCTGTAGGTGATGAGGCAATGGTGAGAGGGTCACTGTTTAACTGTTAAGAATTAGGTCCCTATAACATACATACAATCTTTAATTTCACGTAATTCGTTCAGGACTCGGTTGTTTTGAATTGTGTGTTGCAGTCATTAGATTTTTTTAAAAATCCCAAACCACAGGTGTACATTTATATAACTTTAGAACAGAGGCTTTGTTTTATTTTTTAATTTTTTTAAAGATTTTATTTATTTATTTTTAGAGAAAAGGGGAGGGAGAGAGCAAGAAAGGGTGAGAAACATCATTGTGTGAGAGAAACATCAATTGGTTGCCTCTCTCATGCCCCCAACCCGGGCCTGGCCCACAACCCAGGCTTATGCCCTGAGTGGGAATTGAACTGGCAACCTTTTTGTTCACAGGCCAGTGACTACATCAGCCAGTGCGAGGCTTTGTTTTACATTCTTTCCGTGAATGGGTATTTTTTTTAACTCTACAACATAACTAATTATTGTATTCTTCTTTTGGTGGTCTTTAATTGCTGGCTTATAATGACATCTGTCCATAAGGTAATACTCTTTGGAATAATTAATAAATCTGGATTGAATTACTTTGTTTCCTTTGTACTGATTCCTTCAGGCTATCTCTATGAACATCTGAGATTATGTCAGGCTAAACCTTCTCCAGCTTTGTGTCTGTCTGTTTGTTCGATGAAAAATGAGAATTGAAAGTGCCCTAAAATGTGTTTGCTAATTATTTAGACAGGTTTCAATAGATTGTAACTTAATTGTTTTCTCCTATGCTTAATTAACATTTGGTTCTCAATAACTTTTTATTAAATCAGTGTTTTTATATGTTTAAAATGTTTTGGCCCACATATAAAAATGATTAATCTTTGAAGATGGTTTATGTTTTAGACCATAGTGCACATTAGGTTTCTGACCCAAGCAGAATAAACTTTCCTGCCACCCTGAATTTCTTCCCCCTTCTTGTGTATTCAATGAATCACTCATCTTTCAAGACTTATGTTTGATTTCACCTCCTCTAAAGACATTCTGACTCTACTACTAGCCAGGGCTATCAACTTGTGAATGTTAGTGTCTACAGTAGGCACATTGTTGACATAAGCTATTTCCTTTAACTTTATGACCATTGGATTTTATATGACATTGCTAGTAACCTAAGAGTTCACAATAATGTTGCATTAGAAACTCTAAAAACATAAAATTTTAATTGAAGAGAATGGCAGTTTTAATAGTTGTGATTATAATAAAAGGGTGGGGGAAGAGGTAAGATCTTTTTTAATATGCAAAGACCACTTGTTTTTTGCGATCTTAAATGTACTAGCGAGTCTCCGTTTAGATGGTAAACTCAAGGTTATACTTCATCAGAATTTGGAGCATTCTTTTATTCTTCCTTAGGAAAATACCAGAAACTGTATTCTAGAGGATCACAGATAGTGAATGGATCTATATTAAGTATATAAAGCCTTTTAAAACAAATATTTACCTCTGCATTTCTTAAAAGTACTAAAAATGTGATGATATATTGGAATTCTATAAGGAATTGTATCTTATTTTAGGATGGTCTTCACAGTACCCTCTACAGTCCCTTCTAACGGGTTATCAGTGCAACTCTAATGATGAGCACACTTCTTATGGAGAAACAGGAGTCCCAGTTCCTCCTTTTGGATGCACCTTCTCTTCTGGTAAGGAAGTTACTGTCTAACTAGGCATGGTAAAAAATTATCTATTTCACACTTAGAGGAAAAATATACAGAGGGCTCCGTTAAAGGAAAAAAAGGAACATAGGTAGTAGAATTTTTTTAAGAACTGTTCTTCCTTACTTATGAAATAGACTTTCTTAATCTCTATTCTTAATTATATATTTCCTCTAAAGCATAGAACCATTATATCACTTTTTGAAAAACTGATATCAGGGAAAAGGTTACAAAGGTTCAGCCATCATGAAAACTGTTTTGCCCAGTAGATACCACTTTTGATCTGAGTGACTTTATCTTTCTGTAATGCATTGGGGAACAGTTGAACAGTAATAGAAATACTTGTTACCACTGTTAATATTCTAAAACAGGAAAAGTAAAGGATTATGAAAAGGGAATTTTAAACTAATAGACTCAGCCTGCGGGTGGCCTATATCATATGACTTTATGTGCCATTGGTCAGCACCATTCTTGTTTTCAGTACCACCCTTCTTTTACCCCTTCTCTAAATGAGAGGTTATCTGAAGATAATTTTGGTGGTTTTGAGTCATTTACTAAGTTAGATGATATGGCAAATTTTAAGCAATTTTTATCTGATATTACCTCTCTACCATATCAGATGCCATTTGGGTAGAATCATCTTCCCTCTTTTCAAATAGATTCTTTGTGTTTACCTAGTAGCTTTCAATTAATCTTATTATATATTGGCTATATATTTATTTATATATATATCTTTATAATAAGCTTACATTTTTTGTGTTACTCTTTATATATTTTGTTCTTTATTTCTTATTTAGCTCCCAATATGAAACATATACTAGCAGTTGCCAATGAAGAAGGGTTTGTTAGATTGTATAACACAGAATCACAAACCTATAGAAAGAAGTGTGTTAAAGGTAAGTCTAAAGTTTGTTTCAACATTTTTAATTTGTAAAACCTTGAGTAAATTATCATTTGACTACATTCCCAGTTATATTTACTTCGAATTAAGTCTGTTTAAGGACCAGGCTGTTTCTCTCAATAAATGTTAACTATGGCAATGACTTTACTGAAAATTAACAAAACTACATTTTAGGATTAAAAACGGTTCTTTTAAAAAGGTTAACTCTTTTACACTTAATGTGATTGGAGACACATTGCTTTAAAATATTATATTGACCAAGCATCTTTCACATATAAGACAAAGTTCTACTAACCTTAAGAAGCTGACATTTTGGAACTAGTAAGTGAACTGTTGAAGTAACTAAAATAAAACAAAGACTATAAATGATAGAAAGAAAATGCTATAGAAGTCAAAAAGAAAGCTCTCATGTACCAGAGAAGGGGAGGAAAATTTTCCATAACTGTAGGACATTTGAGTTGGACTGTGGTATTTAGATCAGTGGAGATGGTACAGGACACTCCAGTTGGAGGGGACAGCATTAGCAAAAGCCTAGATATAAGAAAGAATAGGATATAATAAGGAAAAAGGCATAATCCAGTTTGGTTTGACAGTGAGAGGTAAAGGACAAAGTATGCAGAACCTTGAATGTCCAACTGAAGTACTTTAAACTCTCTTCAGAAAGCAGAATGAAGGTTTTTGAACTGGAAAAGGTTTCAGAAAAATTCCATTTTAGAGAATAGATTACTAATTACCTCATGGAAAGGGATTTGATATCAAATGTTAGTTCTTTAAATCTTCCTTTTCCATTATAATACTCTGACCAATGGACCATAGGGTACTGACCACTGATCTTCTCAATACAGGTTTCAAGGCATTTAAACTGCTATTGATTTGACTACCACAGAACATGTCTAGACATTTCACATTCATATTTTCTTTGTTTAGAATGGATGGCTCACTGGAATGCCGTCTTTGACCTGGCTTGGGTCCCAGGTGAACTTAAACTTGTACGTAACTTTCATTTTATTGGAATTTGAGTAGGTACTGGCAAAGTGTTGCTTTATTAAGCTGTTACAACATGTTTCTTAAAGGTTACAGCAGCAGGTGATCAATTGGCCAAATTTTGGGATGTCAAAGCTGGTGAGCTACTTGGAACGTGCAAGGGTCATCAGTGCAGTCTCAAGTCAGTTGCCTTTTCTAAGTTTGAGAAAGGTAGGTTTGTGTCTATTCTCTTTTATCACCTTAACTAACCCTTGTACAGTGGGGTCATTAGATACTAGAATTGTTTCCACTATAAAAGTTGCTACTTTACCTACATAGATGACTGAGATTCCAGTATGACTGAAAACCTAAATGAAATTAAGTTGGATTTTAGTCTTATTCTTATGGATGTAATCTCTAGCTTGTCCCTGAAAGTCAAACATCTTCAGGTAGTTTTTTTTTCTATAATCTTACTGATAATGTGAAGAATTATTAACAGTCACAATACCTCTGTTCAACTCTGAGTGTCCTTTGAAGTCTAAACCCTGTTCTGGACACTGATTAACTCTATTTGTAAAATAGTTACTTTAACTCTACTTGTAAAATTTAAATAGAATTTGAGGCTGGGGTGGAAAACCTAATAAACTGAACGTAATTCTCTACCTAACAATTTACCGTGTAATTACTTTAAATGGCTCTATTCCCTAGTATGTTTACAACTCAAAATTGATCTTTCTATATTTATTTTACTATTATAACAGAGAATAAAGATGTTATATAATACAGAATACTACTACAGCAGCTAGAGAAAAACTTTGTAGGGTGTCAGAATAAGCTTTTCATTTCTGGTTTTGTTTTGTTTTGTTTTTTTATCCTCCATTTATTTCTCACTTAAATAACTTGTTTTACAAATAGAGCAACAAACTTTCAAAGAAGTAGTTGAACTAATCTAACTTTAATCTCAGAATAACAGAGACCTCCTTTATTGGTTTAAAAAAAACCCTATTTTTCAAAGAAATAGTTTCATTTATTCAGTTGAATACTCAGGAATTGAATCAGGTATGTTTATTGATTTTAGAGAAACATTGATACGAGGCTTTATTTTTTTCAATATTCTTAAATTTGAGATATAATTAATATACCATAAAATTCACCCACTTAAAGTGTACATTTCAATGGTTTTTGATTTACTTGCAGAGTTGTACAACCACCACCACAGTCATAAGTTTAGAACACTTTCATCTGCCCAGAAAGAAATCAGAACCCATTACCAATACCTTCTATCTGCCTCCTAGCCCTACACAATCTAAACTACTTTCTGTCTCCATTATTTGCCTATCCTGTGCATTCATATACATGGAACTATACAATATGTGGTCTTTTGTGACTGGCTTCTTTCACTTGGTGTAATATTCAATCTTATTTTCTTCAAATTGAATTTCTATTGCTCTGTCTTCAAGTTCACTGACTTTTCCTCTCCTCTTCATTCTGCTTTTAAGTCTATCCAGTGAATTTTGTCATTTCAAAAATTGTGGTTTTTTGTTCTAAAATTTCTTTTCTTTTTTTGTTATGTTCTGTTTCTGTTGAGATTTCTCATCTTTCATTGATTGTGAATGTCAGTTTCTTTACTTCACTTAACATAGTTATATTTGCTTTACAGTTTTAACTGATAAAGCAACATCTGAGTTGTTTCAAGATTGGCCTCTGTTGATTTCTTTTCCCCTGAGAAGTTCTCATTTTCCTGACTCTTTATATGTCAAATTTAGGCTATATACTGGGTACTGTGAATGGTTTATTGGACTCTGGGTTCTGTTAAAATGCTTAGAAAAGAGTTGATGTTTTAAATAAGCAATTAAATAAGTTAGACTCAAATTGCAGACCTGCAAGAGGGCAGTGGATTCAATCTCAATTCTGCCCAGCAATTTAAGTCTTAGTTACAAGTTGCTTTTAGTTTTCCCCTTCAAAGATGATTCAGGGGTCAGCCAGAGACTTGCACTGAGTTGAAACACAGAATTAGGGTTTCCCTTTCTCTGGCTTTCTCGAGGGTTCCCCTCACTCTGGCAGCACTTTTTGCCCCATGCCTCCTTTTCCTAATTTTTCTGACTCAAAAGATGGCAAGTGTTTCTATTGGCATTTTAGCTGCTTGCAACTGTGGCCGCCCGCAAGATAAATCCGTAAAAGAAGAGTAACTTACCCCAAACCAGTCACTTTGCTTCAGTTGTTGACTCTTCTTCAAAAAATTGCATGTTTTTGTTCAGTCTCTATAGAGCCCTCAGATCATTTTTTATATTTTTTCCCGGAGTTTAAAAGCTAGTGCATGTGGATTGGTTTGGTAAGTGTCCACTCTTCCATACAGGAAGCAGAGTTGTTTTGGTTTAATTTTAAAGAATAGAACATCACAGATAAATTCAAGTTCCGTGTTTCTCCTCCAATCGCATTGCCTTCCTTTCATCCCCGGAGGCAACCCCTTTTACTGTATGGACCTCTGGTCCATGCTTTTATACTGAGACAGTACAGCTTGGAGGTTTGGAGTATGGGCTCTGGATTCATACTGTTAAGAATACCTTAACAGTTTACTTATCTTCTCTGTACCTTAGTTTTCTTATCTGTAAAATGGGGATAATAATACCCACCTAATAGAGTTGATAACAAGGATTGAGATAATTTATGTAAGGCACATAGGATAGTGTATAGCACTTAGTAAGCACTCACTATATTTTCATTATTGCTGTTTATCATTATTCTTACTACATGTTTTTGTGTATAGTGTTTTATGTGGTTTTAAGAATATTTACACAGGGATTATTTTATAAAGTTTGTTCAACAAAGGTGTTTTGAGTTTTTTGTAATCCTTCCCCTTTATACTTTGTTTTCTCTTATTTGTTTTTGAGCCATAGATTTTAAATTTTTAATTTCTAGTGTCAGTTATAGAACCTAGCATGTAACAGATATTCTAGGAAACTTAAATTGAAATGTATATGTCATTGACAACTTTCACTAACTTTTTGATAAACTATTTCCCCACAGCTGTCTTCTGTACAGGTGGAAGAGATGGCAACATTATGGTCTGGGACACCAGGTGCAACAAAAAAGGTAACCTAGTTCCATTTTAATTTTGATAAGTGTGGTCTGTCCCCAGACTTGATTATTTTGAATGAAAAGTTCATTCATTTCATATGATAACCACCAGGGTGCACTTGTTCATAATCCTTCATTTCTGCTTACTATTCTAATTCTCATGATTTTAGTGATTGTTGCAAGTATTACCCTCTGTTTTTCCCTTGTATCGTCTTCTGAACTATAATGCTGTTTACCTAAGTGATTGATGGAATTGAAATTATTAATGGCTCATTGGTAAATGATCTTAATTTATAATTATTTTGGCTTTAAAGGATTAGATTAGATTAAATTATGCTTACACCTTGCCCAGGGAGACCGTTAAGCAGAAACTAGTGATCCTCTCTCTGCTTATTTCCTTCTTATTAAAAAAAAATTTTTTTTAAGACTTTTTTTTTTAGAACAGTTTTAGGTACACAGCAAAATTGAGCAGAAAGTATAGAGAGTTCTCTCTGTACTGATATATGTCATCCTCACAAGCCTCTCCCACTAATAACATCTCGCACCAGAGTTGGACATTTGTTACAGCTGATGAACCTATACTGATACATCACTATCACACCCAAGGTCTATCTGTACTTTACATTAGGGTTCATTCTTAGTATTGTGTATTCTGTTGGTTTCAACAAGTGTATAATGATATGTATCTACTAATATTGTATCATACAGGATAGTTTCACTGCTCTAAAAATACTCTGTGCTCCACCTGTTACCTCCCCCTAATCCCTGGCAACCACTGATCTTTTTATTGTCTCCATGGTTTTGCCTTTCCCAGAAAGTCATACAGTTACAGCATGCAGTCTTTTCAGATTGGCTGTTCTTACTTAGTAATATGCAATTAAGACTCCTCCATGACTTTTTATGGCTAGATAGCTCACTTCTTTATAGGACTGAATAATATGTCATTATCTGTATGTACAAAAGTTTATTCATACATTCACCTACTAAAGGGCATCTTGGTTATTTCCAAGTTTGGGCAATGATGAATAAAGCTGCTACCAACATCTGTGTGCTTATTTCTTTTTTATGCATTATAATCTCACCACAAAAGATATAGTGTGGTAACGCTGTTGTCTTCTAATTTCACTAATCTAATAAAGAGATCTTATATATATAAATGTTACATTTAGCATAGGAATAAAGTTTGAAAACTAAATTTCCTTGGAATGTCTTTCAGATGGATTTTATAGGCAAGTGAATCAAATCAGTGGTGCTCACAATACCTTAGACAAGCAAACCCCTTCAAAACCTAAGAAGAAACAGAATTCAAAAGGACTTGCCCCTTCCGTGGTAAGGTTTTATAGCTATACATGTGTGCAAATCTCAACAGTGGGATAGAATCTTCATTTCCTCTAATATCAGTGGGTTCATTGCTTAATTTTACTTCAGTACCTACAGTAGTGGTTTTTAATACCTAGTGTGCAACAGAGGAAGGTGGAGAATGTGTTAAAAATTCAGCTTCCTGAGCCTCATCCTAGGGGTCTCCATGCATGCACTTATCTGTAGCACAATGTGATTCACTAAGAGAGGGGGAGTAGTTCGAAGAAATATATTAAGTATTGGGTTGGCCAAAAAGTTCATTTAGGTTTTTCCTTATGATGGCTGTAGTAGTGCTTAGCTGTCTTTAACTTAATCTGAAACAATTTTGTTAGATTGTATTGTTGCAGCTATTATATCAACGTGCATTTTTTTAAAAAAACATCAAAATGGTGAATTTTTTGTGTAGCCATTTTAATGTTAAAGATGGAAGTATACAACATTTTTGGCATATTATGCTTTATTATTTCAGGAAAGATGAAAATGCAACTGAAACACAAAAAAAGATTTGTGCAGTGTATGAAGAAGGTGCTGTGACTGATCAAACGTGTCAAAAGTGGTTTGAGAAGTTTCTCGATACCATTGACATTGTGGCCAAATAATTCTCTGCCTTGGGGCTGTCATTCATTGGAAGATGTTTAGCAGCATCCCTGGCCTCTACCTACTAGAAGCAAATAGCGGGATACAGCCAACATAGTCAAAATATCCAAATAAATAGTTATCGGTGAAAAGGAAAAATGTGTCTTCTATTTTATGCAATAAATTAAACAGACTTTTTGGCCAACCCAATACTATAATATAGTTTCTGTTGGGAAAGAATCCTTGTTTTCATACAGCACCTCTCTAGCATCTGATAGTCAAAGTTCAAATGGTAGATACTCAGAAAACATCTTTTTTTCTTTAAAAATAAGTCACTGTTGCTCTTTAATGTGTTTATTTTTCTAATACTCCTGGTCTGTAGGATCCAACTTAATATTTTGGGAAGGTGTGATTGCTAAAACATTAGGACTTAAAATTGCATATCATAAACAGGACCCAAGCATGAATGGAAACCAACAGGGTGACCATGAGGTCTTTAGAGGACAGATGAAGTTAAACAAGTAAAATTTCAGACATTTAATCAGATTCTGAGCCAAGAAAACTTGTTGGCTCAGTATTTGGGAGGTAAATCTCCTTTGAGTACCTTGAAACTTTTTAGAGCATATAATCATCTTTCTTTTTTTTAAATTATATTTTATTGATTATGGTATTACAGTTGTCCCAAGTTTTCCTCCTTTGCCCCCTCTACCTAACACTCTCCACTCTCAGGTGATGCCCCCACCATTGTTCATGTCCATGGGCCATGCATATAAGTTCTTTGGCTACTCCATTTCCTGTACTGTACTTTACATCCCCATGGCTGTTGTGTAACTACCTATTTGTACTTCTTAATCCCTTCACCTCTTCACCCATTCTCCCATTCCCCCCTCATCTGGCAAACATCAAAACACTCTCCGTATCCATGATTCTGTCTCTGTTCTTGCTGGCTTAGTTTAATTTTTAGATTCAATTATTGATAATGTATTTATTGCTATTTTATTCACAGTTTTGGTCTTCCTTTTCTTAAATAAGTCCCTTTAATATTTCATATAACAATGGTTTGGTGATGATGAACTCCTTTAGTTTTTTCTTGTCTGAGAAGCTCTTTATCTGCCCTTTTATTCTAAATGATGCCTGCTGGGTAAAGCAGTCTTGGCTGTAGGTCCCTACTTTTCATGGCTTTGAATATTTCTTGCCAGTTCCTTCTAATCTGCAAACTTTCTTTTGAGAAATCAGCTGACAGTCTTATGGGAGTTCCATTGTAGGTAACTAACTGCTTTTTCTTGCGGCTTTTTAAGACTCTCTCTTTAACCTTTGGCATTTTAATTATGATGTGTGTTACAGTGGGCCTTTTTTGCATCCGTCTTGTTTGGAACTCTTCTGTGCTTCCTATATTTGCATGTCTTATTTTCACCAAATTAGAAATGTTGTCTTTCATTATTTTTTCAAATAGATTTTCAGTTTCTTGCCATTTCTCTTTCTGACACCCCTATGATGCAAGTGTTGGAACTCTTAAAGTTGTCCTATTGGCTACTTACACTGTCCTCATTTTTTTGGATTCTTTTTTCTTTTTGTTGTTCTGATTGGTTGTTTTTTACCTCCTTATATTCCAAAGCATTGATCTGATTCTCAGCTTCATCCACTGTACTGTTGTTTCCTGGTTGATTGTTCTTTATTTCAATTAGTATATCCTTCGTTTCTGACTGGATCTTTTTTATTCTGTTGAGGTCCTGACTAAATTCCTTGAGCATCCTTATAACCAGTGTTTTGAACTCCGCCTCTGACAGATTGCTTATCTCCACTTTGTTTAGTTCTTTTTCTGCAGTTTTTATCTGTTTTTTCCTTTGGGCCATGTTTTTTTGCCTCCTCATTTTGGCAGCCTCTCTCTGTTTCTATGTATTAGTTAGAGCTGATTCGACTTCCTGTCTTGGTAAAAGGACCTAGTGTTAATAGGCGTCCTTTAGGGTCTAGTGGCACAGCCTCCCCTGTCACCCAAGCTGGATACTTGAGGTATGCCCTTCATGTGAGCTGAGTACTTCCTCCTCCTGTAGCTGAGCCTTGATTGCTGTTGGCAGGTCAATGGGAGGGATTTACCCAGGCCAGTCAGCTGCAAGAACTGTCTGTAACCACTGATTACCAACTGCTGCCCTCCATGGAGGATCAGCTGTGGAGGGGCAGGGTGGTGGTGCTATGGCATGGCCTGTAGCTGTCCACTGGGTGCCCAGGCTCTGTGGTTTCCCAGGTGGTGGAGACCAAGGTCAGCCCCAACCTGTGTTTTTCCCGGGGCCACCCTACCTGGGGTATAAAGCAGTCTGAAATGGTTGCTACTTGTGCTGGGCTTGGAGAGTCCCAGGCAAAACCAAATTGTGAATCTAGGCTGGTGGGGCAAACAGTGTTAGCCAGGTTGATGGAGTCTCAGATATGGCACCCGTCTACCGGCTCTGTGGCTCTGTGGGTGGGCAGGTCAGAAAAGGGAAAATGGCCCTGGCTGGTGGGGTTCAGTGGATTGAGTGTTGGCCTGTGAACCAAAGAAAAGGGACAGTGGCTTCTGCCTACCTTTCTGTCTGGGAGAAAGTTGTCCCCCAGCTCCCACCTTGATGCCAGACACTTCGGTTTCTCCTCGCATGCCACTGGTGCCTTTCAAGCTGCTACCCCAGCACTGGAGCTGAGAGAGAATGAGTCTTAGTAGGTGAGTCCGTGTGTGAGTTCTTTAAGAGGAAGTGCTTAGGACTCCTGCAGCTTCCTCCACCAACTGAGTCCACACTGGTTTTTGCAGCCAGAAGTTATGGGGATTTATATGCCTGGTGCTGGAACCCTGGGCTGGGATGCGTGGTATGGGTTGGGACTCCTCGCTCCTAAGATATCCCTCCCGAATTTTTATCCACCACACGAGTGTGGGCCCAACCTGTTTTATGTCTCCATTCCTCCTACTAGTCTGGATAGGTGTGGTTTCTTTAATTCCATTTTTGTTAGACGTCCATTCAGCTTGATTTCTGACAGTTCTGAGTGATGGTTGTTCCACGATTTAGTTCTAATTTTGATGTGGTTGTGTGAGGAGGCAAGCCCTATTTAACTATGCCACCATCTTGTCCATAAGTCTCCCTGTAATCATCTTTAATTGGTAATGCTTTAGACACTCTTTTGTGGTTACCTAGGTAGATGGTGACATTTTATAGATGAAACAGGCGCAGGACAGTTAAATGAGTTTCCTAAGGATACACAGTTTATTAATATGTCTGATTCTTAGAACCAGAAGGTTTAAACAAATCTTTTAATAACTAGGTTTTTTTTTTTTGTATGTCAGAGTGTTAACACTGTATACTATAACTTAATGATGTTTAGGTTATTTCCTAACTAAAATCAGCACTGATGAGGGTTATTGGAGAGGAAAGATTTAGTCTAACTCAAGAGTTTGGTAGAGGAAAAAAAACATTTTAGCATCTTGGTCTGTTGATGGTGAAGATTGCTGTATCCAAAATAGGATTTATTCATTTTCTTTTTTTCTCCTTGTGTTGTTAGGATTTCCAGCAGAGTGTTACCGTAGTCCTCTTTCAAGATGAGAATATATTAGTCTCAGCAGGAGCTGTCGATGGGTAAGAGTCTTTATTTCTCAATTCTTTTGATAAGGTCTCTTTCATGAACTATCTATGATGGGGAAGACACCTAGTTCCATTACAATTGAATGCGTGTGCTTTTAACTTTCAACATAGGGAATACCCAGCTGAGAAGAGAACCTGCAGGTCACACTGGAAAAGATCGAGTTAGGACTTTTGCTCAAATAATTGAGATAATGCATGTGTCACACTTAGCACATTGTCTAGCACATACAGTGTTGGCTGCTCGTATTATAGAGAAGCTGGATGGATAAGTTGCTTGTCTATGCAGTATAATTTAGTCAATGATTCTTATTTTAAGAAGTAATATTTCTACTATCTTGGATTTTATCATCTCAGGTTTTGTAATAACCTAAAAGAAGGCATCTGATTCTGGGCATGTAATTGGCATTTCTGGGAGTATTTTAACTAGATTAATAGTAAGACCTAATGACTTTCAGTTCACATATGTACCACCCATGATTGGCCTGAATTTTTGGCTTCCAGATAATTTTGTGGTACTTCTTGATTGGTTGTTTTGTTAGAATATAAGTTATTTGAGTATAGGGACTCTTTCTTTTTTAAGCGCCCGTATTTGCTCATATCTCTCAAGAGATCCTTCCCTTGAAAAAACAGTTTAAAAAGATGATGACTTAGTAGAATTTCCATTGCGTCCTCTGGACACTAAAACTCTTCTGTGGACCAAATTCTGAGGCACAAAATGAAGCATTATCTAAAGGTTATTGGTTGTGCTTATAAATGGCTCTGAGAGCTTGCTGTCTTTGTTTCCAGGGATAATGCCCCATTACACCAGTGTGTGTTCATGCCACCTACAAACTAGATGTAGAGGATTAAGACAGTTACCCAGAACAGATGAAATGGAAAAAATACTGTATTTTACAGGAAAATAATGTTTAGGTTACTTAAGGAGTTACATATAGAAATATAACCATACGGGCACAGCTTGTTACTTATGCTGTCAAAGGTTACGTACAGAATATTAAAAGCTTAGGAAATGTTTTTTTCTGCAAACAATGAAACAATGACTATCAGCACCCAACCTTCATCTTCCTTTTCCGCTCCCTTGAAGTAAACTCAAGGTAACCCATCACTGGGTCATATCACATCTGTTTCCGTTCTGCCAGAATTGGTAAGCCTGACACTGGAGACAACAGTATGAGGCAGTTCAATCTGTTTCCCAATGAGATATCCTCATTGTACCTAATTCATGTGCCAGAGGAGTTAGATTAAAAGTCATTTCATGTTCAATATAGTTGAAACTGGTTGAGGTTGGAAAAGGACTACAAAATAACTATCTCTTTACCTTACTTTTAGAGTAATTAAAGTGTGGGATTTACGTAAGAATTATACTGCATATCGACAAGAACCCATAGCCTCCAAGTCTTTCCTGTACCCAGGTAGCAGCACTCGAAAACTAGGTAAGCGTTTTCATAGACTATAGGACTTTTTTTGTAGGATTTTTTGGGGAATGTAAGTTTTTGTTAAAATTTAAAAATATCCCTGGCTGGGTGCCTCAAGTGGTTGGAGCATCATCTTGTGTACCAGAAGGTTGTGGGTTTGATTCCTGATCAGGGCACAGAACTAAGTCATGGGTTCGAAACCCAGTCGGGGGAGCGTATGGGAGGCAACCAATTGATGTTTCTCTCACATCGATGTTTCTCTTCCCTCCCCCTCTCTCTCAAATCAATGGAAGGAAAACATATCCTCAGATGAGGATTAAAAAAATAATAAAAATAAATATCAAGCTAGTTTTCAGCAAGATAGACTGGAGAAACTCTAATATGTGGTTTTATCTTTTTACAGTTAAAAAATAAGAACATTTTTTGTTTGTAGATACTTTGGAGAAGAATTTTGATGATTCTTCTTGTGGAAGGATCTTTTGGCCTCAGCATTTTTACCCCATTTCTACTTACTGTCACCAAGACGTGGTAACTAAAGTTTCCTTTTTCCAGGGTACTCAAGTCTGATTTTGGATTCCACTGGCTCTACTTTATTTGCTAACTGCACAGATGACAACATCTATATGTTCAATATGACTGGATTAAAGACTTCTCCAGGTAAGATCTTAGTCATTCATATTCTTACTCAGAAACTAGAACAGACTTTTCTGTTAAAGATAATTTAATGTTGGTTCTTTTCTAAGCCAAATTTATTTAGACTTATGAGGGTTTTAGGGTCTTTGATTAGTTCTGCTGATGAATTATCTAAATTTTTGTGGGCCAGAGAAAGCTGTTCTGCCCAGTTTTTGTTCTGATTGCAGGTTGTTTATAAATTAGATGTATGAAGTTTTTAAGCCTCCAGAATAATTCCTATCTACCCCAGCTTTATCATGTTAGACAGAAGCTATTTAGCTTTTTTGTTTTCCCTACCCTCACCCTTTTTTCCCTTCAAAAAAATTAAAAGTAGAATCTGATATATAAATCTGATAAATGACACTTTTAAAAAGAAACCAAAGTTTCTTAAGCATACTCTAAGAGCGTTATTTGGGTTACATAATTTCAAGAACATTATTAATTACTTAAGCTACATATTAGTAACCTGATTCTTCCTACAGACTTTGAATTCTGTAACCAATCCCCATACCTGCCCAGTTCCCGCTAAAGTAAGATGTGCTGAAAAACAAATCTCAAAATAGTATACAACTTAGCAGGGCTCTTACAGAAGTTTCCAAAGACTGCCCCCAAGCCATTATTAGGACTTCGTATCTGTGGCAGCATCACAATTGGCATTTCCAATGCCCTGAAATAGATCTGGTGTTATCTAAACAATAACAAAAGTGTTAGGGAAAGGAAAAAGGTTTTATAACTTACTTTACTATTTTCCTGAATGGAATCAGAACTTAGACAACTTCTAATTTAGTTATCATTTTGTTGTAGTGTGGCACCTAAAAGGAACCCTGAGTTTACTTTGTCCCTCTGGTATCAAACAGAATGCCCAAGGCCCCTATACCAATAATTTAGCAACCTTTTTCTTATGTTCTTAAAATAACTTAATTGGCTCTCATAGATAGATAGATAGATAGATAGATAGATAGATAGAAAGAATGTTTCTTTAAAATTGAGTAACAGACACATGTGTTTGTGTGACACATCTGATGTCTTTTTCAAAACTTCTAAAAGGTCCTTGTCTCAATACTTGATCTACCATACTTTTAATTCATAATATCTTATTATACTAAGTGATATTAATAAAGATAACTCTGAAGCTCTTTAATGAAGCATTTTAAGAGCCCATAGAAAAATAAAATTGAGCCCAAAATGGGTTTTAGAAGGATTTAGAATAGATTTTGTGCTTGATTTGAAATATTAAGAGTGTACTATATGCTAGCCTTACACCAGCAGAGGGCAATAAATACTTTTAGGCTTAGTGGGAAATATGGTCTGTAGTTTTCCATTCATAGTTTAGAGTTGAGAAAGATGAACATTTATAGTTTTAGAGTTATATTCAGAATAAAGGAGCCTGTTTATTTTGTGGGGATTTATTTCTTATCAGGGAGGAAGAAAATTTCCTCTACCCTTCTAGGTTCTTCTGGCTAGTATAAGAATTAAATTGACATGTTGCAGATTAACAGGAGAAAATTCAATTTAATTTTTTACATACAGGGGTTCCACAAGAGTATTGGAGGGGAGAGGTGGCAACGACAAATTGGGTAGTTGAGCTTATGCCATCTTGAGATAAGGAGAAGTGGGTAGTGCTTTGGGAGGGACTTCAGAGGGGTAGAAGGCAATTTCACATGGTGATGAAAAGACAAACGTTTGCTGGGCCATACTTAGGAAGTGGGACGGAGCAGGCTCTGATCGGAGCAGGCTCTGATCGCTAATGTTCCCCCACCACACTTAGTCCACATTCTTCATAGATACCTCTGGTGATATCTCTATTATGGGGACAGGCCCCTTATCTAAATTCTTTTAGGCAGTTAAGGGGGAGGTAACAAGAAAAACTTCCTGAGTCTTATGTTTCTTAAAAATAATCAGTTTAAATTAATCCTTATGCCAAAGAGACACATTTGGGGTGGAAAATTTTGCTCCCCTACAGTCAGTCCTGCCTTTGAAATTTATGCAAGAAGTTTCACAGCGCAGAAGCTGAGTTGGTAGATTGTTTTCTTGCATTGAACTAGTCTCTCAGTCTTGACAATAGGTCAGTCCAGTTAAATTCATCTCAGGAGTCAGAGATGCATGTGGTCTCCCAAATTAGGTCTAATATTGTGCAAGCAAGAAGTCACGTGTTTAATATAAAGAGGCATTTCTTTGGAAACAAAAGAGAAACAAAGGTTAATGGTTGGAGCAAATTATATACCAGTTTCTGAACCTAGAGAGTAGCCAGTCAAGAAGATTTGTAGATGCCAGGGTTGAAATGTCTTTGCAGTTTGAACTGTCTTTGATGATGTCATCAGGTGTTCAGATAGACTTTCTGAGTGGCTTACTCAATAGCAGGCATAAAGATTGTCTAAAAATGGACTATTGTGGTGCTCTCTCTTAAGTGTTTGTCAAGTTCAGCTTCAGTTTGCAGGGCTTTGGGAAAAGTACAGCTCTAGTTCTCAATGATTCCAAGTCAAAAGTGGGAGAAAAATTGAAAATGTTAGTTTGTTGAGTTGTTAGCCAAATATTTGAGGAAACTAGAATTCAGGATCCAGTCCAGTTTACAGGTAGAAAACAAAATCTCAAAAGACAATAGACAGTAGAACTAGAATCTTATATCCACAAATGTGTATTGTAGTTTCTATTGAAACAAATTGTTTTTTCTCTAAAATCACCCCCATTTTAATCAAAGATAACCAAATTATGACTCTTTACAAAATAAGTCTAGTTTCAATAAATTTGGTCAGATTGTTTACATAAATGCTTCAAGAATAGCAATTGATCATATAGGCTCTTCTAAATCGGCTTGGCTGTAACTTTTCATAAGGAATCTCCAGACTAAACTTTTAACAGCCTCTCAAAGCTAAGCCAAGCCAAAGGCTTGCTATTGTACTTCACTTGTAACACCTTTAGATTTGGGTTAATTACTGAGCTCCCTAAAATATCCTGAATTTCCTGTGCCTGCCAGGAAGTAACTTGTTAGGTTGCTGAACCCTGTAAGCATGGCTCCAGGCTGATATTTTTTCCAAGGGGGCTTTATTGGCTTCCATAAAGTCAATCTTAGCTCCTTAAAGCTATCCGGTCATATCTGAGTCTATGTATGTCTCTGTCAAACATGACCCAGTCAGAACCTTGGTAATATAACCAATGTTTCCAATTATGTCCTGTTACAAAGAGGACAGATTCTTAGTGAACTTATATAAATAACTATATTGCATGGAAAAAAGAATACTTACTAAGAGTTTCCAAATTCTGTAGGGATCAGATGGGAAGAAAAAGATAAATGTTTTAATTCTGCTTAGAAAGGTATAATTTACCAAATTGCTGTGTGTCATAGGTAGCCTAGGAGGGGAGAAAATGTCCTTATATCTGGAAAACAAAGATTAAAGAACCAATAATATTTCAAACTAAAAGTCATAAAATTATAATCATTTTCATTAGTTCATTTAGTGCTATGTAATTATTTTTTTAATCCTCACCTGAAGATACGTCAGTTGATTTGGGGGAGAAATACCGATGAGACAGAGAAACATCCATCGGTTGCCTCCCATATTAGGCACTCTGACCAGGGATCGAACCCACAACCTAGGTATGTGTCCGACTGGGAATTGAACCTGCAGCCATTTGATGTACAGGACAATACTCCAACTGAGCCACCAAGTCAAGGCTGTAATTAATTCTTACTGATCTTGATCTTTTGTTAGCAGTTTTATTACTCCATCTATTTTTTTCATTAGAATTCTACAAATTCTGACCCAGTTCAGTAGTGTGATCTGAAAGTTAATAACGTTTACCCATGCAATATAACTTAAGAAGGCTTATCGTCACTTATTTGACAATGTTTCCCATGTAATGTAACATGGCAAATAAGCCTAATTAGTTTGATATCTCCTTTTTCATAAAAGAACAAATCCTTGGAAATGTTTCAAGGACCCTCTGAAAAATTGCCGTTAGTTAAAATCAAAAAGACATTTAGAATTTGATTATAGGAAGTTTGTCAAAAACTGTCAAAATATTTTAAAATAATCAAATAGGATCATAGGTCACTGTGAAATGAAATAATGCTTAGTTATTCATTTAAGCATGATGACAAAGATTTTGCAGGCAAATTCAGAAAGTTAGATACTTAACTAAAACTTAGCTCTTATTATCAAGGACCTGATAAAACAACATAGGAGTTTATTTAGATAAAACAAAATCCCTGTTTTTTAGGTAGATTACTCAAAGGTAAAGAAAAATTCATTCAGAATCTCTTCATCAAGAGCAAACCAAAAGTGCAATAAAACTTCATTCTTTTAACAGAGAGAAAACCAAATTCTAATTTTGTATCAGGTTACTTTTGATATTAAAGCTCATCTACTTGATTTAATTCATTTCAGTGTTAACCAGCATGACCATGCATAAATCTCTTAACGTTCCTTTTTCACAGACCTTCTATAACTTCCTTTTACTGCGATCAGATTTTGTCCTATTCTCTCTTTTTTTTTAACCGCTTTTTAGGACAAAATTAGTTCTTTGCCCTAATAAAATACATTTCCATTTCTTATACTGTTTTTGTTTTCTTTTTTTCATCTGAAAACACAAATTTTCTTTGCATACTAGAATGTTTCTTTCCTTTATTTTAGTAGTTTTAACTACATATATTGATTATAATTTTTAACCCTTCGAAACCTTAATTTCTAGTGAAAACTAAGAAGTAAGTGAGCGTGGGCTGTTAGTTATACCAGTATTTTTTTGATTGGCAAACTATGAACACATTTCATAATTTCTAGAAACATGTTTGTTCATGGTACAATCTTTCAGTAAAGCTCAAAAAGTTTCCTAACAGACCCAAACATAGTAGTCTATAATATGTGTATCTGAAGTGATTCATATCCTGCTTAACTTCACAGCGAAAGGTTTTAATGTGGAGAGTATTTGATATGTAGGCTTTTCTTGAAAAGCTATAAATAGAAAGTTTTTTCCAGTTTTATTATAGCAAAAGGAAGGGATTTCTGTGAGCACTAATGGAAAGCTGTTAAGTCCCTTAGTAATTCTTTCCCCTCTGTTAGAAGATTGGAGTGAGAATTTTTTCCCCCTGCCTAAATGTATTCTTATGTTCTCCAATAACAGATTTTTTCTTTTACTTCCTACTAATGTTCTGATTATGGAGACTTCAAATTTTGGTCAACCTATCAAGCACCTTATGCTAGATTGGATTACTTGCCCTTTTAACCGTGTATAGTGAGAAGTCGTAAACCTAAAGGCTAACCCTAACCTTACTGGAGTATTTTATTTGTGAACATATAGTTTACCCCACTAGCTCCTTCTGCTGTTCAGCCTATATTTTAAGTGCTGGATTTAAAAGAGTCCCTCATCCCAGGCAAGCTATCCATAAATCTTAACTCTTTTTACTGATTTTTACCTATTCGTACAACAAATGTTTGAAGATCTACTCTATTCATAGCACTATAAAGTCTAAGTGAGGAAAGAACAAGATATAAAATTATCTGCAAGAAATCAAAAGTCTAAGAGAAATAAAGATCAGTGTATTATGCAATGGAAAAAGCCATACCCTGAGGTAGGGAGAGAGGGTCTTTAAAAGCACTTTTGTGAAAGATTGGACATTGGCTCTGTTTTTGTGTTTTAAGAATTTTTTTTATTACTTTTCTATAGTCAGTTCCATACCAAGTAGTTAGGTTTAGATCATGAGATTGGATCTAATACAATATAGCCTCTTTCTAGAATTTGCTTTATTTTCTGGCAGTGTCCAGTTCTCTTTTATTTGGTGAATATAGCTTGACCATCAGCGTCAATAGTCAATATACTGTTTTTTCCCCCCTTCTGGTAGTGGCTATCTTCAATGGACATCAGAACTCGACCTTTTATATTAAATCCAGTCTTAGTCCAGATGACCAGTTTTTAGTCAGTGGCTCAAGTGATGAAGCTGCCTATATATGGAAGGTAAGTTACCAAACTTCCCCCACAAATGTGAGACTGAAATATTCTTACAAGTGTTTCTTTTTTCCCAGAATAGTAAACATATACTATTAACTTTTTCTACATCAGCTCATCAGTAAAAGTTGCTTCTAGTCTTTTAATATTGGCCGAAATCTCACTCCGTTGTCACAAAATATATCACACTTTTATGGCCAGAGTTTTTCAGAAATTGACAGTCCATATCCTCCTCTAATTTTACAGATTATCAGGAAATTTGGAATTCAGAAGATTGGAAAAAACCTTAATTACTTTGTCTTGCTTCCTAGAAAAACAGCTGTACTGCCTTTCTGCCTTGTATTTTCAAACTCTCATTCAAAATACATGTAGTATTTTTATCTCTAGGATTCAGTCTATACCCAAATCAGCCATAGAACCTTAAACAAAACACTGAAAAGTATTTGTATAATAAATTGTGTTCTTTGCTCTCCTCTCTTTAGAAGTGTTTCAGTCTTTAGCTTACTAAAATAGATGTGACTGGTTTATAAGCTTTGTATGTATTTAATAGCATTATATAAATTTTTTGAATTTACAGATTTCTCATTTCTGCTACATAAATTTATAGATATACTTTTCACTTTTTAAATAAATGATTCTAAAATGACTACTGTAAGCTAAGAAATTTAAAACTGTCCATTTGAAGTTTCCTGGAGAAAACTGAAATGTTACATACAAGTAACATAAAAAATGACCACTGGAAAGTGGCTCTCTTGGAAATAATTAATCATAGAAATGTCTGGAAATTCAAGAGAGAAGAACATTGAGATTCTGTTTGCCTAAGAATAGAAATGAGTTATCTTCTAGGTTGTCCTGTAATTCCATAAATGTCCTTGACGTTGGTGAATTGAATGATCAGAGTTCACACATTCTGGATTTTTATTTTGTTTTGTTTTTTATTGATTTTATTTTATTTTTTTATTACCATTTAATCTCCTTATACCTTCCACCCCATAGCAATCACCACACTGTTGTCCATGTCCATGCCCATGAGTCCTTTTTCCTTTTTGCTTAGTCCCTCCACTCCCTAACCTCCCCTACCCCTAGCTGTCACCCTGCTCTCCCTCTATGAGTCTGCCTCTGTTCTGCCTGTTAGTTCAGTTTGTTCATTAGATTCCACATATGAGTAAAATCACATGGTATTTGTCTTTCTCTGACTGGCTTATTTCACTTAGCGTAATGTTCTCCAGGTCCACCCATGCTATCGCAAAAGGTAAAATTTTTTTCTTTATAGCTGAGTAGTATTCCATTGTGTAAATGTCCCATAGTTGTTTTATCCACTCATCTACTTATGGACACACTCGGGTTGCTTCCATATCTTGGCAGTTGTACATAACGTTGCTGTGAATATAGGGGTGCTTATGTTCTTTCAAATTAGTATTTTGGGTTTCTGTGGATATATTCCCAGAAGGGGAATAGCTGGGTTAAAAGGCAGATCCATTTTCAGTTTTTTGAGGTGTCTCAACACTGTTTTCCACAGTGGCTGCATCGATCTGCATTCCCACCAACAGTGCAAAAGGATTCTCCTTTTTCCACATCCTTGCCAGCCCTTCTGGCAGGTGTGAGGTGATAACTCATTGTGCTTTTGATTTGCATTTCTCTGATAATTAGTGACATTGAGTACCTTTTCATTTGTCTATTGGCCAATTTCCCAACACCATTTATTGAATAAACTATCTTTAGCCCATTGTATGTGCTTGCTTCCTCTGTCAGATATTAATTGACTAAAGGCATAGGTTTATTTCTGGGCTCACTGTTCTATTCCATTGATCTATATGTCTGTTTTTATGCTAGTACCATGTTGTTTTGATTAATGTGTCCTTACAGTACAGTTTAATATTAGGTAGCATAATTCCTCCAGCTTTGTTCATCTTTCTCGGGATCGCTGTTGCTATGCAGGACCTTTTGTGGTTCCATATAAATTTTCTAAATATTTGTTCTAGTTCTGTGAAATACATCATTGGTATCTTCATAGGAATTGTGTTGAATCTATAAATTGCTTTGGGTAGTATGGACATTTTAATGATGTTAATTCTTCCTATCCATGAACATGGTATGTGCTTCCACTTATTTGTATCTTCTATTTTTTTCTTCAGTGTCTTATAATATTCCAAGTACAAGCCTTTTACATCCTTGGTTAGATTTATTCTAGATATTCTTTCTGTAGCAATTGCGAATGAGATTGTTTTCTTAATTTCCCTTTCTGTTAGTTTGTTATTGACATATAAAAATGCAAATTATTTCTGGATATTAATTTTGTATCCTGCAACTTTGCTTAAGTCATTTATCAGTTCTAGTAGTTTCTTGTTGGAATCTTTGGAGTTCTCTACATATAGCATCATGTCATCTGAAAATAAAGACAGTTTTACTTCTTCCTTTCTAATTTGGATGCCTTTTATTTCTTCTTCTTGCATGATTGTTGTGGCTAGGACTTCCAGTGTTGTTGAATAAGAGAGGTGAAAGCAGACATCCCTGTCTTGTTCCCGATCTTAAGGGGGATGCTTGAAGTTTTTGCCCATTGACTGTGATGCTGACAGTGGGTTTGTCATATATGGTCTTTATTATGTTTAGGTATATTCCCTCCTTTTCCACTTTGCTGAGAGTTTTTATCCTAAATGGGTGCTGGATTTTATTAACTGCTTTTCCTGCATCTATTGATATGATCATGTGGTTTTTATCCTTCATTTTGTTTATGTGGTCAATCACATTTATTGATTTGCAAATATTGTACCAACCTTGCATTCCCGGAATAAATCACACTTGATCATGGTGTATGATCTTTTTGATGCATTGCCGTATTCAGTTTGCTAATATTTTGTTGAGGATTTTAGCATATATGTTCATCAGGAATATTTGCCTATAATTTTCTTTCTTTGTAGTGTCTTTATCGGGTTTTGGAACTAGGATAATGCTGGCCTCATAAAATGAGTTTGAGAGCCTCCCCTCTTGAATTTTATGAAATAGTTTGAGAGGGAGAGGTGTTAGTTCTTCTTAGAATGTTTGGTAAAATTCACCTGTGAAGCCATCTGGTCAAGGGCTGTTGTTTGTTGGGAGTTTTTTGATTACTGCTTCAATTTCACTAAGTGTAAGCTGTCTATTCAGATTCTCTGATTCTTACTGATTTAATTTTGGAAGATTGTATGTTTCTAGGAATTTATCCGTTTTGTCCAGGTTGTCCAGTTTGTTGGCATATAGTTGTTCATGATATTTTCTTAAAATCCTCTGTATTTCTTTGGTGTCAGTTGTTATTTCTCTTTCATTTTTGATTTTATTTATTTGGGTCCTCTTTTTTTCTTGATGAGTCTGGTTAAGGGTGTGTCAATCTTGTTTATCTTTTCAAAGAAACAGGTCTTGGATTCATTAATCTTTAGTATCTTTTTTTAGGCTCTATTTCATTTATTTCTGCTCTGATCTTTATTATTTCCTTTGTACTACTCACTTTAGGCATTGTTTGTTGTTCTTTTTCTAGTTCCTTTAAGTGTAAAGTTAGATTGTTTATTTGAGCCTTTTCTTATTTTTAGAGATAGGCCTATAATCCTATGAATTCCCCTCTTAGAAATGCTTTCCTAGTGTCCCACAGTTTTTGGATTGTTGTGTCCTCATTTTAATTTGTTTCAAAGTATCTTTTGATTTCTTCCTTGATCTCATTGTTGACCCCATTCATTGTTTAATAACATGCTATTTAGCTTCATGTCTGTGTATTTTTCAGTGTTATGATTGATTTCTAGTTTCATTGCATTGTGGTCAGAGAAGATTCTTGATATGATTTCAGTCTTCTTAAATTTAATGAGACTTGTATTGTGTCCCAACTTGTGGTCTATCCTAGAAAATGTTCTGTGTGCACTTGAAAAGTATGTATAGTCTGCTGCTGGGGGTGAAATGCTCTGAAGGTATCAAGTAAATCCATTTGATCTAGTGTGTTGTTTAAGGCCACTGTCTCCTTGTTGATATTCTGCCTAGATCTGCCCTTCGAAGTCAGTGATGTGTTAAAATCCCCGACTATAACTATTTCTGTCGATCTCTCTGTTTATGTCCATCAGGATTTGCTCCACATTACATTTCCCCATTCTCTCCCTTCCCCCTTCCAACTGATAACCCACCAAATGGTGCAGAGATTAAGAAGCATAATTGGTAGGAACAAAATAGATAGGGGGAAATTAAAAATAGCGTAGGAAATGGAGAAGCCAAAGAACTTACACACATGACCCATGGACATGAACTAAGTGGGGGAGATTGCTGGAGGGAAGGGGGTACTGGGCGGAGGGAGAAAAGGAGGAAAAGACTGGGAAAACTGTCATGACATTATCAATAAAACATACTTAAAAAATTTTACTCCACATATTTAGGTGCTCCTGTGTTGGGTACATAAATGTTTATATATGCTAGTGTTATATCCTCTTATTGGATTGTTCCCTTTATCATCATGTAGTGTCCTTTTTTGTCTCTTACTATATATAGCCTTTGTTTTAAAGCCTATTTTGTTGGATATAAGTATTGCTACTGCAGCTTTTTTTTTCCTGTCCATTTGTATGCAATATCTTTCCATCCATTTACTTTTAGTCTGTGTGTATCTTTAGATCTGAGATGGGTCTCTTCGAGGCAGCATATATATGGGTCTTGTTTTCATATCCATTCAGCTACACTATATCTTTTGGTTGGAGCATTTAAGCCATTTACATTTAAGGTGATTATTGATAGGCACATATTATTGCCATTTTATTGTTAGACTATTTTCCCGGCTTTTTTTTTTTTCTTCCTGTTTTTCTTCTTCTTAAAGTAATCCCTTTAACATTTGTTGCTGTGCTAGCTTGGTGTTAACAAACTCCTTTAGCTTTTTCTTGTCTGGAAAGCTGCTATTTCTCCTTTGATTTTAAGTGATAGCCTTGCTGGGTAAACTAACCTCAGTTGTAGGTCCTTGCTTTTCATCACCTTTAATATTTCATGCCGGTCCCTTCTGGGCTTGAAGTGTTTCTCTTGAGTAATCAGACGACAGTCTAATTGGTGCTCCCTTGTATGTAATACCCACTTTTCTCTTGCAGCTTTTAGGATTGTCTCCTTGTCTTTAAGCCTTGTCATTTTAATTATAATGTGTCTATATGTAGGCCTCTTTGGGTCCAACTTGTTTGGGACTCTCAGCTTCCTGGACTTGTGTGTCTTTTTCGTTTACCAGATTAGGGAAGTTTTTGGTCATTATTTCTTCAAATAGGTTCTCAGTCCCTTCCTTGCTCTCTTCTGGTATTCCCGTGATGCAGATACTGTTATGTTTCATGTTGTCCAAAATATTTCTTAAGCTCTCCTCATTTTTTAAAATTCTTTTTTCTTTTTACCTCTCTTTCTGGGTGTTTTTTCTACCTTTGAGTCCAAATCACTGATTCAGCCCTCTGCTTCATCTGACCTACTGTTTATTCCTTCCAGTGTATTGTTTATTTCAGGTATTGCACTCTTTATTTCTGACTGGTCCTTTTTTATGGTTTCTAGTTTCTATGTTTTTTTCATGATGTTGAGTATCCTTATAATCATTACTCTAAGCTCTCTGATAAATTGCTTTTGTCTGTTTCATCTAGCTCTTTTTCTGGAGAATTCTCTTTTTCTTTCATCTGGGGTCTTTTTGTTTTCCCATTTTGGCTGCTTCTCTGTGTTTGTTTCTATGTATTAGATAGATCTGCCAAGACTCTGGTGTAGGCTTTTGTCAGATGCTGCTTGTGACTGGTCCTATCAACCTGTTTGGAGCTATCAGAGATCCACAGTGTATGGCTTCGTCTGCTGGTCCTGTTTGTGTGCAGAAAGAACCAGGCTGCTCATATCAGCACCAGGCCCTGGGGAGGTCAGCTGAACTCTCATAGAGCTTCCAGAAACCTGCCTTAGTTGTTAAACTAATCAGTGACATGGCCATAAGCTACAATTAGCACCCTGGTTTATGTACCACAGGATGGGGCAGAATAATTCCTGCAGGTGGGGCTATTGCTTTCCTCAGGCTGATGCCACTTGGACAGTAGGGCTCTGCCTGAGAAAGGTGGCTTCTGCAATATGAGGAATCACTTAGCACAGGAACCCTGGCAGCCATTCCTTCAGTTCTCTCCCCAGAGCCACTGACCCCTGACTCTCTTCAAGCATCTCTGATCCATTCTGTCCTGCCTCTGCTGGGGCCCAGGATAAGTAGCTGCAGATGAAATTTGTGTGTTTCCCTTTTAAGAGGCTCTCTACATCTCTACCAGTCTTTCCCGGGCAGACAGAAACCCTGCTGCTTTTCACAGCTAGATAGTATCTGGCTTTCCTTGCTGCTCTGGTGCTGTAGGCTGGGGAGCCCAGCTTGTGGTTTAGACCCCACACTTCTCAGGGGGAACTGCCCTAGCCACTAAAATATCCCTCCAGAACTTCAGCTGCCACCCGTGGGAGCCCAGCCAGCCCCCTCATATCTCCGCACTCCCTGCCGACCTTGTTGTGATGAAGTGGCTTCTTCTGCCTGTACTTGGTTATAAGGCTTCTCTCCAGCTAGTGTTCAGTTGGTTATACAGGATGATTTCTCTGCAATCTAGTTGCAATTCCAGATTGGTCCTGAGAGGAGGTTAGTGTAGCTTCTACTTACTCCTCCACCATCTTGGATCTATCCACATTCTGGATTTTAGAGTCAGAGGTTCAGTATTGCCAAATCCCTTCTCAAGAGAAATTATATCATTTTTAGTCCTGCAGACTTCTAGGAAGACTATGTTGTCTTAGGACAAGGGTAAAACCTGTCCGATATGAAGCATAATTCTTCAGCTTAATTTCATATGGTCCCGAGGGAAGTACTAAAAAGTAATTTCTCTGTATACCTGTAGTTGCAAAAATGCAACAAAACCTTATTAAAAGCTTTTAGTAACAATATTCTAGATGGTCACAAGGTGGAGATAGTATTCTATCCAAGACATTTTTGTGTTTGACTTGCCTCCTTTTCTACAACATATATTTTTATTTGTATTTTTGAGTGAAAATTTACTTATAAAACATATTTGAGACCCCCATCCTGTGATGTTTTCACCTAGCTTCTTGTCTATAGAAGTCTTCTGATTTGAGCTTTAAACTTTTAACAATACGTGTCACTAGCACTAATGCTTGTCTTATATTTTAAATTTCAAGTTTCAAATTTGGTCTTACATCTTTTTAAGTTTCTTCTTTAAAAAAAATTAGACCCACCAAAATGCATAATAAAGGATTGTCCAAAAAATACTTATGCCCTGATCATTTTTAAAAAATTATTTAAAATCAATTTCTTAATTGTATACATTAAGACATAGATATAGCTTTATTGCCAGTTCTTACAAAGTTCATCTCTTAGCCCTGTTTGCTAGTGCCCAGACCTTTTTTTGGGTTGTTTCAGGTAGTAAGGGTTGAGGGATACTCCTTAAGGACATGCAGTAAAGATACTCGGCAGTTGTTAGTAACCCATTTTCAGATACCTAATTAGTGGCTGTCACATACATGGGTGACCCTTTCTGAATTCTAGGCTGGGTCACGTGTTAGTGCTAAATGACGTGGGTCAGACATGATGTTCTCCTGCTTGTCCACACATAACTCAGCGTGCACACTCTGATATTTGAGACCCTGGCAAGCTTACTGCTCCTAAAATTGAATTAGCCTAGTGAGGTGGCTCAGTGTCTCTTTTCCATGATAAAACAACGGGTTTGGGGTTTTTAAATAATTTTTTTACACAAGCCAAGTATCCAGCCTATTAGGTTGCCTTATAACTCTACTACATTTCCAAGAAGTCAGAATTCTCTCAAGCTTTGGTATTTTTTCTACACTAAAACATCAGTATAAGAAGACAGAGTAAAAGAAGGGCGCTTTAGATCTTGAGACACAAGAGAATGGCTTTTTAGTTCTCACCACTGCCCAGCAAAGTGGACATATAATATAGACCAATTCCGGTGTCGAAGACTTAAAAAGATTTAATATATTTTTTCTTTTTAATTTTCTACCCCTTGCGACACCCTCACCCATACTCCCTCCTTCCCTAGTTCATTTCTAATAGAGCCACTGAATAGTATCAAAGTGGTTATAAATAAACTGATTTGGCACGGTCATTCTACCGCTGACTGGCAAAACATTGAGCCTGACACTTTAGGAAGTGTAAATGATCTCATGGCAGAAATAAAGATTAGATTTGGTTTCTCACTGGACAGAGTAAGGACATTTTTTTGAGGAAATGTACTGATCTTTTTTGTATGTTTAAATATATAAAATGTTTTATGAGGTCTGTAGGTTAGAGCCAGTTATTACTAGAGGTACCTTCATAGTTCTGGGAGTTTAACTTTGGAATTCTTATGCCTTGAATTAAAGTCTTTATAACAAGTGGAATATGTAAGAGAGGACAATTTTCTGTGCTTTGACCACTTCCAGAATGCAGAGATATAAATGTCTCTTGGACTTAATAGCTCCTCTTCCTTCTTAAAAGTAGAGGGAGGCTTTAAAAAAAATGTAATCATGTAATTATGACGATGTTTTTTATGATAATAGTGACATAAATAAAAAATTTATTTGAATAAAAATGAAGGATTTAAGAGCTACCTGAGTTTCATTAGAGGAATCTAATCTTCCTTGAAGCAATCAACAACTGTACTATATACCACACTAGGGTAGTCGTTACCTGCATTCATAAATATTTATTGGACATTAGCTCTCATTTCAGTTCACAACATGCTCTTCCCTCCACTTTTCCTTAGGTAGAATTCATATAATATAAAATTCACCATTTTAGTCATTTTAATGTGTACATTTCAGTGATTTTTTAGTATAATCAATATTATGCATCTATCACCACCATCTCATTTCCTAACATTTTTATTGCTCCAGAAAGAAACTCCATACCCTTTAAGACTTACTCTCCATTCCCCACTGTCCTTGGCAACCACTAACCTATGTTCTGTTTCTATGAATTTGCCTATTCTGGACATTTCATATCAATGGAATCATACAATATGTGATCTTTTATGTCTGAGTTCCTTCACTTAATATGTTTTTAAGGTTTGTCATTGTTGTTGCATGTATCTGTACTTCATTCCTTTTTATGGCTGAACATTCCATTGTATGTATAGTCCACATTTTATTTATCCTTTCATAAGTTGGTGGACATTGGAATTATTCTGCTCTTTGGCTTTATGAATAAGATTACTATGAACGTTCATGTATAAGTTTTTGTTTGAACATGTTTTCAATTCTCCTGGGAAAACATATCTAAGACTAGAATTGCTGGGTCATATGGAAATTAAATTCTATGTTTAACCTTTTGAGGAACCTTCCCCTCACCCTTAATGCTATCTATGTACAGTGCCTAGCGCATGGGAATTATTCAACAAATGCTGGCTTTTATTGTTATTATTATTATTCCTACCTTATTATCAAATTGTAAAAAGTTTTTTTCAAGGGGTCGGTCCTTTGTTTTTTGTTCTTAGATCCTGTAGATAAATGCAGTAATGTACATGCATTCTACTGGTAGATGTTTGGTTTTTCTTGAAATTTATTTTGATCTTTGAGTACTCATTTAGGTTCTCTTAGGTACTGTAAAATCTGGAAACTGAGGAGGGAGTAGTATCATGAAATGAAAAGCTAGAGGCAACAGCAGAGTAAGCCAATGGAGTAGAATAATGTGCCTCTACCAGGGAGGGTCAAGAGTACATGAGGATTTCCTTTTTCTTTTAACTTGCTGCTACCAGACCTGCTTGGGTCTTTGGTGATTAGAAACTTAATGCGCTGGGGCTCATTAGTAGAGGAGGAAGGAGAATTTCTGTGGCTACTGAGGTAGTTAAAGATTATCTTGAAAGTCTGTTTTAAAATATGCTACCCCTGAAGGAGAATAAGTTATTGTTCTCTGTGACACAGGTAGGAGTAGGCAGTAAGTGAAATCCTTTTAGATAGTACTCAGGAAAGGCTTCCTATCCGTTAACTTTAATTCACTCAGTAAGGCAAATTAGACTCCGGGTTTTGTCTTTTTTTGCTTTTTGAATCATTATATATGTACCATTTAACCCAAGAGAGGAGTAGTGATAAGTTGGAAAACCTTATGATTCATCGTGTCAATTCTCTTAACTACTATCTGAGGAATCTATTAAGTTTACTTAGTCATACAAATATTCTTTCCGGAGTCGCCTCCACTTTCTTTATATAAATGAGAAATGATTCAGAGCCTCAGGAAAAAGTAAGAGAATAATTTCTCTTTATCAAACACATGCTAATAATAGCTAAGTGAATTTGTACTCCGTATTGTGCTGATTAATTCCCATGGCCTCTGAAAGGGATTGGCAGCTCTTGAATCAGATAACTGAAATGCATGTTACTAGTGGCATGCAATGAGGGGGAAATTATGATTCTTAGTCATGTGTGTAGTACTTCACATTGCGACCCTTCTTTTTTATACGTTAAAATGTGACAATACTTATTTGAAAATTCAAGATTTCTTTAAGCAAATTAACTGAAATAAAATTTTAGAGCAATTTTTCTTCCAAAAAGGATATCAAGGTGTCATGTAAAATATAGTTTATATCCTTTAAAATGGAGGGGTATACAACTTTGGACTTCAGTTAAAGTCAGTGAGTCTTCTTTTGTAAGAAAGCCTATCCTCTTGCCCCAAGAATGATGATAGCATGTCTCAGGTACCTTCAGGATATAGTTCATCCTGAAAGGTATAGCTACCCTGAGGGTAGCTGGCTAGAGAAGATCTGAAAATGTGTAGGCAAAGTAAAACAGGATTCTAAAATCAGGATTCTACTTGAAGTGCACTACCTAGCCGGTGAACTTCATCCTTTCGTAAAGGTTACCAGCTAAGAGGTGAGGGACAGTGCCAGTCTTGAATTTTAGTCAAGATATGTATAGCTAAATAGTCCTGATTTGAAATAAGACCTAAACTAAGCTCTTATTAACTTACTTTTTAGCTCTTTTTATTGTTTTCTTAAATTGATGACAAAAATACTATTATTACCCATTGGGACTCTTTTTCTAATCTATAACTAGGCATACATAGGGGCTTTGATAACAACCCTAAAGATCCCTAACGCACAAATATGAAGAGATTCAAAGCCTTTATCTGGGAGAACTAACACGGCTCTGCTGACTTTTTTGTTTCTATTTGATGGTGCACTAAGGTGTCCACACCCTGGCATCCTCCAACTGTGCTCCTGGGTCATTCTCAAGAGGTCACATCTGTGTGCTGGTGTCCATCTGATTTCACAAAGGTTTGTAAACAAATATCCACAGTTGGTTTAAAAAGTAGATCATAGATTTGTAGGTTTTCTCAAGGTTAGTTTGAGAGTTATATAGATTTTTGTGTTTAAATAAAGATTTAAAAGACCCAAAGGCCATCCAGGATGTGTATCAGCATTAATTATACATATTCTACTTTCCTCTACCAGTAGAAAAATTGTATTATACAAAAAGGAAAAGGATTGATTTCTTGGTTTCCTAGAGTCATTCCCTTCATAAATATAGAATTAAGTTTTTAATGTAATTAAAACTTAATCTTAACTCTAAGGTAAAAGAAAATGTAAGATAAGAACATGTCTTTTTAACTTTTCTACATATTATAAATGTGGTGTATTGAAGGTAACATCTTGACTGTTCTTCACAGTCCAGCTTGGGTTTTCACATGGCCAAAAAATGCTTAGTGTGAAGTCCTGCAATGTTAGGTTATCTGTGGCTAAACTACAGAAGTAGTTCCAAAACGTTTTAGATGCTCTGGAAAGAAGAAAATACTGTCCTTAAAAAAATTTTTTTTTAAATAGTGAAGACAAATAAAAAACCCGAAATGTAAAAAGACCAGAAACATTAACAAATCCCTACATGTATTTGTAGGGGTTTCATATAATGTTAGTCCAAGTTCCACTCCCTCTCCCAGCTCCTACTGCCTGTGGTCTTTGGGTTATTTTGGATTTATAGGAAATCTCAATTATGTGTAGAGCCATGTCTTTTTTCATTTTGACATTTGAAGGTTTTGTTGCCTATTGTTCCCATCTGTTATTTATCTTCCAGAAACTTCTCATGGTCTGGTCTCCTGGCATTCCTGCTAGCCCTATTGATTTCTGTGATCAGCTTCATGAGAGACTTTTTTTTTAATCATTGCTTTAATTACCAATCATTATATTGACATTACACTAGTGACATTTTTCCTCTGAGATTCCATGTTATTTATAGTGAACTATCTCCTTTTAACATGAAGTTGTGTATCATCATAGAATTTACTAAGGGTTTTAAATTATTTATTTAATTATATCATCTCTTTGCAACTATCATATGTTGTCGTTATCTCTACACATAGAAAGAAGTGGCAGGGCTGGTTACCAATATTAATCTAATAACTGCCTTTTTAAAAAGTTCTTTGAAATAATTTTGTCCCTAGCCTAGAGTTAGGAAGGTAAACTATGGTTTAAAAAAAAAAAAGATCTAGCCTTGGCTGGTGCAGCTCAGTGGATTGAGCGCCAGCCTGCAAACCACAGCCAGCGTTGCTGGTTTGATTCCCCAGTCAGGGCACATGCCTGGGTTGCGGGCCAAGTCCCCAGTAGGGGGCGCTCAAGAGACAACCACACATTGATGTTTCTCCCTCCCCCTCTCTAGAAATAAATCAATAAATAATCTTTTTTTTTTTAATCTAGCCTTGGAAATTGGAAAAATTTGGATTATTAGATCAGCCACCCAATTATGGTGACCTTGGACAAATAACTGTATTCCCATTTTGTAGATGAGATTATTTGAGTACAAGGATTTTTATATTGTGAGAATTAAATAAGATAAAGGGTGAAAATTGTCAGACACACAGTAGGTGCTCTAAAAATAATAACTCTTGTTAATAGACTATAGAGTAACTGGGGATTCCAGGCATTTTTTGTTGAGCAGTTAAATATGTGTCTTCTTTTGGCCTCCCAGTAAGGGAAGGAAAAAGCTGCCAGTCTCTTGGGGGCCAAGACTTAAGAGAACGTGTGTTCTTTTTTTTTCTATCTCTTAGTGACTGAAATAGAGAAATTATATAAACAAATGCTGGGAAACAGCTCTGGTACCAGTGGCCATTTGCCACAAGCTCTTCAAGCTGGACTTTCTCTGCCATAAAAGGCTTGGGACCAAGATCAGGAATGGTCAGATATTTTTAAAGGGGCAAAGGTTATTTTTAACTTATTTCAGCCTAGTTAACTGGTTTTACCAGATTGCTCCTTTACCTATCTGGGGGCCGGGGGGGAATCTCAGATTTGGTTTCATTCTGCTTGTCACAGCCTACTAGAGTCATGGACAAAGACTGATCTTGGAAATGATCCCCTTACTTCAGCAATAAACCAGAACATGCAGAATTCAGAAGAAAGTTTTAGAAATTGAATGTCAGTGACATACACTGATTGATCATCTAAGAGAAAGAGAAAGCAAAAAGGGCTTTTTAGTGAAATATTTCATAATTACATAGAAGATGATAAAGATAACGACTTGCCCGGCTTATTGAGAGTAAAATAAAATTGGCCTGGTTTATAGTAGAGCTTTAGGTTAATAAGAAATGACTGGTAACAAAAGACGTATCAGCAGAATGTATAAAAAAGAAACTGGAGAATTCACTTCTTTGGAAGTCTACAATGGTTTCTAAAAACAAGGCATAGAAATATATGATCTTTTAGATACCATTTTCTATACCCTGTTATATCAAACAAAATTTTCTAGTCATGGGCCATTAAGACACATGTACTTTTTACTGTTGTGAATCTTTGATTAAAACTTAACTCCCTTTCTGGTTCTCATTAGATTGCTACCTGCTCTGATGACAATACACTGAAAATCTGGCGCTTGAATAGAGGCTTAGAGGAGAAATCAGCAGATAAACTCTCCATAGTGGGGTGGGCCTCTCAGAAGAAAAAAGAGGCGAGAGCTGACTTGGGTAAGGATCCCATACATATTTTTACATTTTTTATGGTTTGATTGGTTTAGTTCTGCAATACAGAGTGATAAGCTAGATTTGATGTTGTATTGGTATATATTTTTTAAAAGATTGTATTTATTTATTTTCAGAGAGAGGGAAAGGGAGGGAGAAAGAGAGGGAGAGAAACACCGATGTGAGAGAGAAACATCAGTTGACTGCCTCTCACATGCCCCTAACCAGGGACCTGGCCCGCAACCCAGGCCTGTGCCCTGTCTGGGAATTGAACCAGTGACTTTTCAGTTTACAGTCTGGTGCTCAATCCACTGAGCCACACCAGCCAGGGCTGTGTTGGTATGTTTTTAAAGAAAAGTATCTTCTTGGCATTTTTCTTTTCAATCAAAATTTTCTGAAGACTACCATGTTTATCATCTACACAAGATACTTCAATAAATCAGTGGTTTTATTTGTAAAATATTTATTGAACACCTACTATGTGCTAGACACTGTTCTGAGTTGCTGGGGGTTCAACAATGAACAAGAGTCAAGAATCCCAAAAATGTAGATGAAGGTTACATGTTAGCATGAGAGGCAATAAACAAATTAAAGAAGTAAAATACGTACTATGCCAGATAACACCAGTGCTAAGGAAAAAGGGAAGGGAGGAGATTGGCAAAGTGTGCTATTAAAATTTTAAATTAGGTGCCCAGGGACGCCTCAATGAAAAGATGACACCTGAGTAAAAAAAATGAAATAGTGAAATGTGGATATTTTGGCAGACAAAACAGCAAATACAAAGACCCTGAAGCAGGAGGAGTAGGCCTGACATGCAGAGAGGGGCAAAAGTAGGTTTACAGTTGTAAGTACGCAAAACAGAGTGTATTCTTATATTATTATTTATTAACTACTGTATTATATTCCATATGAACAACTGTAAACCATAAATACACCTATTTAAAGTATACAGTTCAGTGATCTTTGATATATTCAAGAGTTGGGCAGTCATCAACACAGTCTAAATCTATAGTATTTTTAATACCCAAATTGAGGGTTCTAATTTCTCCATATCCCTACTAACATTTGTTATTGTTCATCTTTTTTATTTTAACCATCCTTGTGAGTGTAAAGTGGTATCTCATTGTAGTTTTGATTTGTATTTTTCCCTGATGGCTAATGATGAACATCTTTTCATGGGCTTATTGGTCGTCCGTGTATTTTCTTTGGAGAAATACCTGTGCAAACCCTTTGCCCATATTTTAACTGGGTTATTTGTCTTTTTATTGTTGTGTTTTAAACATTCTTTATATGTTCTGGATATAAGTCCCTTGTCATATGATTTGCAAATATGTTTTTGTTATTCTGTAGATTGTCTTTTCACTTTCTTGGTGGTATTCTTTGGCACATAAAGTTTTCTAATTTTGATGAAGTACAGTTTATCTCTTTTTTTATTTAGTCTTTTGTGTTTTTGATGGTGCATCTGAGAAACCATTGCCTAACCCAAGTTCACAAAGCTTTACTCCTATGTTTTTCTTCTAGCTAAGAATTGTTTTCTTTTAGAGCTGTATCTATTTTGTGTTTATTTTTATGTATGTGTGAGGCAGGGATCCAAATTATTCCTCTGCATGTGGATATCCAGCTTTTTCTCAGTATCATTTTTTTAAAGAGACTATTCTTTAACCCATTGAATTGTTTTGGAACCTTTGTCAGAATCAAATGACTATAAATGTAAGAGTTTATTCCTGGACTCTCAATTCTATTCCATTGATCTATTATGTATGTCTCTCCTTATGCTGGTACCACATTGTCTTGATTATTGTAGCTTTGTAGTAGGTTTTGAGATTGGAAAGCCTGTGTCTCCAATTTTCTTCTTTTTTAAGATTGTTTTTGATTATTTTGGGTCTCTCTTATTTCTATATAAATTTTAGGACGATTTTGTCAATTTCTGCAAGAGAGCTCTCTGGGGTTTTCATAGGGATTGCATTGACTCTGTAGACCAGTCTTGGTATTATTGTCATGTTATCAATGTTAAGTCTTCTGATCCATGAACATGGGATGTCTGTCTGCTGCCTTGTCTTTATATATACTTTTCTTTCTCTAATTTTAGAAAACATAAAAGAGAAGAATCATGAGGGAAAAGCCATCATATTTCTACCACTTGTGGAGAATTTTAACACTTTGAGGGTTTTTTCAGATTTTTTTTTCCTTTATATTCTTAACAGAGTCATAGTTATATTGTATATACATTTCAATTACTTGGGGATTTTTTCACTGAACATGGTGTTCTAAGCACCTTCTATGTTATCTTCTTAACAAAACATGTAAAATAGTCCACTGAGTAAATGGTCCATTAATTACTTGGCTATTCTCTTATAGTTGGACAATTGTTTCCAATATTCTGCAAAATTTTTTTTATGAATTTAGGGTCCTCCCCTTCCATTAAAATAGATTTCTAAAGGTGGACTTTCTGTGTCAACAGCTATACCATTTTAAGATTTTTGATGAAAAGTATGTTTCTTTTAACTTCATTTTTAGTGTGTTACTAATTGTTCTTAATTTTGGAATCCAAGTCCCAAAAAAAGTTCCACATATTGACCAAATTTGGACCATAATAACAACATAGAGCCATTCTTGAGTACTACAGAATTGTTTTAAGGACCTACTTAGATTATCTCAGTTAATTCCCCAAACAAGTGAAACTGAAGCTCAAGGAAGTTAGACTTGCCTAATGTTATACAGCTATAAATTTGAAGTAGAACCAGAGTTGAACCCTTGCAGTCTGATTCTAGAACGTATGTTTGGAAGCACGCTACAATACTACCTCCTTAGACTTCAACACAGCAAAGCTAAGTTCAAACCAAGACCAAACCAGTAGTTATACCTAGATTTCTCCATTTCTGGGAGATGCCGGAGTTATTCTGAATAGGACTACAGAGTAATACAGTGTGCCAAAGGCTGGCACACTGACCATTCAGTCCTATAAACCACCATCCAGCAATGGATTGGCTGCTGCTAATTACACTGCCATTTTGAAAATTATGTTCGTCTGTTTTCGCAAGCTTCTAGTGGCCTCCCCAATTTTCCTTGCTGTCCTGGACTACATGATCTTCTTCTCTTCTGGCTCTTTTAACACACCAGCTGGAAGGCTTTAAATCCCAAGACAGAGCCCCTTTTCCCTCTGCCCTACTTTTCCCAGTCAGTACCTGCTCTGTGGCTTACTATTCTTTCACTGTTTCAGCCAGAGATCTGACAAGGCCAATGGTTCTTAACCCTGGCTGGGTATTGGAACCACTTGTGGAGCTTTTTAAAAGTTTGTGTGTCCCCAGAAATTGCTCACTTAGTCTGGGATTGAGGCCAAGTACCGGTGGTTTTGTAGAACTCCAACTAAATCTGGTATGTGCAGCCAGGATTGAGAACCTCTGGCCTAGGCATCATAGAGTGACAAAGATGATAATCCTTATCTGGAAGAGAAGGAAACCTTACCTGTTCTATCTCAAGTACTTGCTGCAGTCTCAAAAGTCAGCAGAATATTTACAGTCTTTTTTATTGATGCCTGGAATCTCACCCTCATCCCTTTCAGTAGTAGTAAGATTTAACAAACATTATTTGATAATTCCTGGTTAGGTACATTTTAGGCACTGGACCTAAAAATGATTAAATCATCATCATCTGCCCTTCAGGTGCTTGCAATTTAGTCCAGGAGGCAGATTTTTAAAAAAACAAAAAAAACAGCTATAGTACATTCTAAACATTACTCTTAGCTGTATAAACCAAGACTCTGAAAACACATTTCCTATGGGAGAGAAGAGCTCTATGAGAGAGGAAGAAAGCAGTTTGTGTATTCTACACAGTTGTCATCAGAGCCTGGAAACATGAGGAAAATTTTTGCCTGGCGAAGAAGGGGCAGACTTGTCAAGAAAACCACTTGAATAAAGACAGATATGTGACGGTGTACAGCTTGTTCAGGAAGCAGTGAGTAGTCTTCTGTCCAGGACCCTACAGTAGCATAGTACATAACAAGATTGAAAAGATAGAATGATGCCAGTTGGCAAACCCTTATGCAAAAAGAAGCTACAAATTGAATGATTATTTGTAAGCTTTTTATATAATTTCTCAAAGGAACTAACTTTTCATATGCCTTTAGAGCAGCAGTAAGCTAGTCTATAGTGTCATCAGATCTCATGCAGTGCTTAGGGTTAATAGGGATTGATGCAGTTAAGTAGACAAAGTACTATATGGCATGTCATTTGAATCTACAGGCCAATATGGTGATATACTATCCAGCTGTTTAAAAAAAACATAGCGCATCTAAGCGTACTTCCATGAAAAGATATAAAGAGAAAGAGATACAGTGTTCAGAGAAAAGTGCAAACTGCAGAACATGTGTGTTTAAAATCCACTGTGTTTTCTTAAGGTATATACATATACTTTTGTTGGTGTTAATAAGCACAAAGAAAATTCTGGAATGCACATAAGAGTGAAATAAGAAGGCTGAAAAGAGAACTTTTTGCTGTTCACCTTATTCCCCTCTGTAACTGAATATTTTTACCATGAACTTTTATTACTTTTATAACCTAATTGCTATAACAAATTAAAATACAAAAGGATTTAAATTTGACCCAGAGTTTGAGTTCTGTTAAACTTCAAAGTTAACAAAATCTCCTCTTTTGACCCCCATGGTCTAGTCCTTCCTTCTTAACATCCTGAAGGAGAAAGAAACGCCCCAGCTTTCCACCACGTAAGATTTCCCACTGACATTTGGTAAACACTTCAGGTATCTACCACTTAAGTAAAAGAAACTTATATACTTGCTTTGTGCCTTACCCAGCTTCTTACTCTCCCCTAATCCTGCCTTCAAATCTGCATGTTGTAAGACTCATACTTTTTATAACTTTCTGCCCTAAAGGTACGCTTCAACCCACTTTTTGACTGTAGGGCTGTGCAGTGACTGTTGACTTGCACTGAGGAGTGTAGCAAATGAAAAGTTTCTTTCTTTTTGAAATAATAACTGTAATCAAACTCTAGTACATGAATGTGAGATCTATTACCAGATACTCCATGGACAGGTCCCTGTCTATAGCTCCTCCTCCGTAGCACATTATAACAAAATGGGGTTTTCTAGTAATGATCTTTATTGAAGGAGCAGCATCGTTTTGGCCATTTCTAAACATGACTGATGAGAAAAGTTTAGGCAATTCAATTGGTAGAATTTCTCTGTCTCAAGGCAAGGCTGCTTGAGCAGTGAAAAGCACAGAGTAAAATGTACAGGGTAACTAAATGACTACACTTAATAAGTCATCTAACCATAAAGATTGTGTTTTTGTCAGGCCATTCTAAATTCAGTTATTAAGCTGAATTAAATATCCAGGTTACAATTCAAAGACTTTATGACTGAGAAATAAATATATGTCTTTTCCTTGTTATTTGAAGATAGAAACACTACTCAGAAATCTAGAAAGTTCAGAAGGAAAATAAGAAAATACAGTGTTGTCTGTGGTGGGGCCTGAGGGGGAAGAAGCACAAAGCTTATAAGAATTTGCCTGAAGTGCTTGCCATTGTCTATAAACAAGGGGCAGGACACACAGAGAAGAGTTCCACCATTTGTTTAACTTGCTTTACAGAGAGCAGGCATTGAATTTCTGAGATGTTTTTTGGCATACTTTGGCTTGTGGAGAATAGTAGCCATGTGTGAATTAAGGTGGAAAATCACATGGGGCCTGATAACCTCAAGTATTTGATGGAATACTTGTGGAGATTAAAAACTATATTTAACAAATAAGGAAACTGAGGCAGGGGAGCTAAACGGTTGTACTCAAGTCACATAGATTACATGCCCAAATATAGGAAAAACACTAAAATTGGTTCACCTAGATGCTTTTAATCTTTTTTTTCCCCCCTGAATTTTCTAGGTGTTTACAAGTATAAGTTTTACAATGGGGTGACTGGGAGGCTGGCAGTTAGAAAAGGGGAAGGAAAATGCTAAGAGGATGTGGTAAGAAATAAACGATTTATATGATCAATTCACTGGGAAATCAACCCTGGATGATTAAGTTGGCTATAATTTTCCTTGACTTGAATTCAGGGATTTTCTTTGGCTTTCACTTCTGACTTTTGTGACCCTCTTTTCTTTTACAGGAGCAGTGACAAGTGGCCAGAGTACTCCTGCCAAAGCCCCCAGAGTAAAGAGCAGTCCGTCTAGTTCCTCCCCTTCCTCAGCAGCTTGTGCTCCGAGCTGTGCTGGGGACCTCCCTCTTCCTTCAAATACCCCCACATTCTCCATTAAAACCCCTCCTGCCAAGGCCCGGTCCCCCATTAGCAGAAGAGGCTCCATCTCCTCTGTCTCTCCCAAGCCACCCTCAGCTTTCAAGATGTCCATTAGAAACTGGATGACCCGAACACCTTCCTCATCACCACCCATCACTCCACCTGCTTCTGAAACCAAGATCACATCTCCAAGAAAAGCCCTCATCCCTGTGAGCCTGAAATCATCCCAAGCAGTGGCTTGCTCTGAGTCTAGGAATAGAGTAAAGAGGAGGCTAGACTCAAGTTGTCTGGAGAATGTGAAACAGAAGTGTGTGAAGAGTTGCAGCTGTGTGACTGAGCTTGATGACCCAGTTGAAAAGCTTCATTTGGATCTGTGCTGCCTTACTGGTAACCAGGAAGACCTTGGTAAGGACTCTCTAGCTCCTACCAAATCAAGCAAGATTGAAGGAGCCAGCATGAGTGTCTCAGAGCCTCCTTCTCCTGCCAGTCCTTATGCTTCAGAGGCCTGCGGGACACTACCTCTTCCTTTGGGATCTTGTGGAGAAGGGTCTGAATTGGTAGGCAAAGAGAATAGCTCCCCCGAGAACAAAAACTGGTTACTGGCCATGGCAGCCAAACGGAAGGCTGAGAATTCATCACCACGGAGCCCATCATCTCAGACCCCCAATGCCAGGAGACAGAGCGGAAAGCCTTCTCCAGGCCCGGTAAGTCAACAGTGGTGGGAAGATGCATTTCCTAACTTGAACAGGGCAGGTACAGATCCCTTCTCAGAAGTCAGGATGCTTTTAAGTAAATCTGCTTATTTTAGGGTTACCAGACTTAGCATGTAAAAATACAGGACAAATATTGCATGGGACATAGTTATACTAAAAAGTTATTTGCTGTTTATTTGAAATTCAAATATAACTGAGTGTGTGCTATATTTTTATCTGGGTACCCTATTTACTCCCATTAAAATCACTCCTGTTGAGGTCTGTACCTCAGCCCTGTTATCTGATTCATCAAAGCCTCCTCATCCTCCTGGATATCAGTTCAAAAATATCTGCCTCTCCTTTGTTTGACATTATTTCCTCCCCCGCCCGTCTCTTTTTTATTTCCCCCACCCTCAAGCCCTTGGCAACACCTTTTTATAGACTTCTTCCCTTTTTACATATGAATTGCCAACATCCATAAATAGATTACCAGTTTGTAATTACAGTTTATGATTATTTAAAATAAAGTGAAACTTAGATGCCTGCAAAGCAATTTAAGTGCAGACTCCTAGATTTTAATGATTATCCCTTATCGATTAGAGTTGTCTGGCTCACACCAAAGTTTTGGCAAATCACCTGTAGATACAGCTTTTTAAACATCAGCTTAGTTTTACTTATCTTTTTACGGCTCATATTTTTCAGTTGATATTCTATCTAAAGTTAGATAATTTCAAAAAACAGAGACTGCTGGCAGAAATAGATTTATAAACCTTAAAAAGCAAGTGACTCATAATGATGGAGGCAGGAGTAGCTGTGAGCATTAGATGAACTATGGGCAGCAGTCACAGGGAGTAAAGTTTCTGTTAATCAATTTGTAAGTTAAGAGGAGGTGGGTTGAGGAAGTTTCTACTGTAGTCCACAGTATTCGTGCTCTGTGTTAAGGTGAAAGTGGTAGAATGATTAAAATGCAATCCAGAGATCTCGATCAGCAACATCTGCCCTTTTAAAAGATAGAAGCTGGGTAACCTTAGGCCAGTTCTGTCACCCACCCACAATCGTGAAGCCTGTCTCATAATTTTAGTAATAAACTAGATATATTTTAAGATTCCTTCAAACAAAAACTTCAGCTAAGACCTTGCTACAGAACACTGTAAAAGGGAATGTGCTGTTTCAAGATACTTTCAGCATTAAAACAACAAAATTCAGCAATTTGTGAATCAAGCAGCATCCCATCCAGCAAATTAGAAAGGAGAGCCCTGAGGGGCTGTACAAAACCAACAGCCTTTTTTTTTTTAATTATTGACTTCAGAGAGACAGAGAGAAACATCGATTTGTTGTTCACTTATTTATGCATTCATCCCTTGAATCTTGTATGTGCCCTGACTGGGCATTGAACCCTCAGTCTTGACAAATCAGAACAACTTTCTAACCAGCTAAAATACCTAGCCAGGGCTAAATGGAAGGCTTTTAAGGACAGAAAGGGAGAAGGGAAAGGAATATTGAAAGAATGGATTATTTCAGACAAGATTCCCTTTCCTTAGGGCAGGGGGGTCTATCAAGCAGATTACCTTGCTGGTATTAATCAGGAAGTTCCAGATTGACTGGTTAAAGGTTACATTCCTGGGAGAGGCTGAAATCTGCAAATAGGTTATATATTGCTAGTCTTGGTTCACTGAGGTGAGGCTTAGCACATGTGACTCCATTTTGGGCCCATTGTCTCTTTTTTAACACTGGTTTATTTTTTTCAATCTTTGAAGCTAAAATGTCTTTGAAAGCTTTTTTCTTTATGTATATGATGATAATGTAGACTTCTTCAGAAGAGGGTAGTTAGGAGCTGCCATTTGAATCCCTACCTCATTTTGAATTTGGTAGGGTAATTTACTCATTTCAAAGAGGATAGTAGTTTTAATAACTTTGGTTCCTACTAGGAGGATTAACTGGTAAATATTTTCCGTTCACATGAAAAGTCCCTGCCTTTCTTCCTTGTATACTATTACATTTTTACTATATTCAGTACAAATCAACCAAAAGCAACATTGTCATAAAAAATATTTTATGACAAAAGAATTGTCATAAAAGTATAAAGCAACATTAGCCAGCCAGCTTTCTGGCTGACTAATAATCAAGTTTCTGGACATCCTAACGTAAAATATCTTGTTATAACTTGCTGGGGTAACAGCTAGACTTTTATCTTAGAAAATGTCTGAAATCTAAACTTTCTTCTTCTAGGTCACTATTACTCCCAGCTCCATGAGGAAAATTTGTACATACTTCCATAGAAAGTCCCAAGATGACTACTGTAGCCCTGAACAATCAACAGAATTATAGATCTTAATCTGAGTAAGTTAACTGAACTTTGGCCCATTAAAACAAGATAAAAATACAAAAGAGTGGTTCTATAAGAAAGCTACCATTTTTTCATTTTTAGAGCCAATCCTTTCAACTGAAATTTACCTAGCCTGGTTCTATTACCATAGTGTATATGCAGCTTCCTCAGGATGAATGCTGTGTTTAAATTTCATAAAGTAAACATTTTCAATAAGTAGTCTTCACTTTTTTAATTAATCGTATTCTCTACTATAATGACGTCCCAGCTTACAGAGGCAAAAGACAAGGCTTGTCTCTTGTTACTCTGAGACTTCTATGCGCAGTGTGAAGTATCTGCTGGCCAGAGCCGGCGGCCTGCCTGTGAAGGCCGGCTGCTGAAGCCCCCGGATCTGGGCTGCCTCAAGCAAATATACTTGCATTTAAAATGTATAATCTTTTCACTATACTTCTTTTGTTTTTTTGTTTTTTTAGGTATGTATAAAAATGTGACGTTCAGATAAGTACATTTATATTGATTTAGTGTGTGATTCAATGAGAACAGTCACTTTAGTTAAAACCATTTTTATTTTAAAAATAGTCAACTCTTTGAAAAAAGTAGGGGAACAACACTAGAACCCTTTTTTGTCTTTTTTTCCCCCAAATATATCTCCCACCTGAGATTTAAGTTCCCCCTGTTTTTGCTAAGCAACCTACTATGTTACCAACTCAACATCATGCTCTATAAGAGGTTGTGATTTTTGCCATTTACAAGAGGAGATGTTTATAAACTTAGTAATCATACACTGAAGCTGGGGTTTGAATTCAGTCCTCAGTTCTTTGGGTGCTGCAACTTTTTTTAAAAAGTCATCAGATTTTAAGAAAAAGTAATGATATCTTACTGATATTTTTATAAAAGAAGATAGTTCTGAGCTAAAAATCCAGAACCTCAAAAATAAGTCTTGGCTTTAACTTGCTTTTTTGGATTCTCTTTATATATATAAAAAGCAATTGCCTTCTAGTATAGCCCTGAGTCAAAAAGTTTCAGGAATTTTTTGTACATATTTAATACAGAATATATAGACTAACTCTAAGTTATAATGTGCAAAATATCTTGAACACCCCTTCCCTTAATTAACAGTTACATATCAATCATCTTGAGATGTACTGTTGTTTTATATTTTCCTCCATTGTAAACTCATAGCTTCATATACTTTCTCCGTGCTATGTCCTTGGAAGGGAGTCCCCTTGCAATCATGAAACTTGATTCATTTTATCTATATATTTGAGGACTGTGTAGAACTTCCTTCATATTTTTGTGATACTTTTCAAATCTGTTCTTAATGGTAACTCTTTAATTCCTTTGATTCTTATAAGTTAAGCTTTTAACAACCAGAACTGCAAAGGTCAATTAAGCAGGGCTCTCCTGGTTTTATCCAAGGAGAAAAATAAAAGGAAGTCATAAAATTACTGTTTCAAAACAAAGCATGCAGTGTTAACTGAATATTTAGGAACTCTACATATATTTGGTTTTTGATTTTTGAGTATTAGACTGGGGGAAAGTGTTATTTATGGCGAATATTTGCCAATAATACTATCTATATCTATCTTTCTCTTGATTTGAAAGCCAGTAGGGAAAATAATCCTTGAAAAAGAAAAGGATAACTGAAGTACATGATTTTGTTCTTTGTATTCCTGCACATCTCCCGACAGCTCTACCAAGTGAAATAGGGGTAAATGTGGCTGTCAAAAGTTGCTCCGAATCTGCTGGGGATGACATGTCTCACTTGGAAACTAGTACTTCAAATTGGCGCCAAAGGTCAAATGTAATGAGATAATTACCCGTTTGTGTCAGTGTCAGACTTTGAGCTGATCCTGAATAATAAAGCCTTTTACCTTATCTGATGTCCTTTTCTGAGCGTTTTGCATTAACCTAGAAGCAGTCTACACAAAAGAACTATAATAGTAATCAAGAATCCCTTCTATTTGTTCATTGAATAAAATTTGTTTATTCCCAAGTATATGATCTAGTTCAAGCTGAAAGAGGCTCTAATAAAATACATCTTGCTTGGTTAGACCTTGAGCACTTAAGATGGCTTGGATTACTTGATGAAGGAGGGTGGAGTGATGTAGTTCTTTTTCCAAACAAGTATTTCCAGCCCAAGCTTTTCCATTTGAATACACTCCAAGCACTATTGCTACGATGCTGGATTAGTTTCCTTTTGGCTGTTTCAACACAGGCCCTTAATTTACTTTTTTGAGGGTTCACTAATTAATCCTTTAAAATGTCTCTTTTAATCTTGGCTGCACATTTAACTGATGATAATCAAGACCATGTGTAGCTAACCCTGTTGGACTGGCAAAAGGATAAGTTCAGCCCACCACCCCCATCCTCAGCCTTAATAACTTAAAACTTCACTAAGATTTTTGGGACATTCTGTATAGGAGGCATTTTTTAAAAAACCTCCACTGTGTAATATGGACGCCTGGAAGTAATTCTGTGTGTGTGTGTGTGTGTGTGTGTGTGTGTGTGTGTGTGTGTGTGTGTTGCTTTAACCCCCGGCTTGACATTAGGTTATGGCCATGATCTCTTATTATAGGTCACACATCAATCAGTTCAGCATTTGCTTTTTGTGAGCCTATCATAGCAAACCCACTGCTGCTCTTAGTTCTGTTTTTCCTGTTTTCCTAGTCCCAAGATGGTCTGGAGTTCCTTTCGCACTACTCTTAGAGTCAGTACCAATTAATCATACAGAATCAGTTCCACAGCTAGGTAGTGTGGGCAACATTTTACAGATGTGCTAAAAAGAGAGACTTAGTGAGAGTGTCATACAGTCGCTCTTCTATGTCCATGGCTTCTGCCTCTGCCGGTTCACCCAATCTCTGATCAAAATATTAGTTGTTGCAGTGTGTACTTTGTAGTTAGGCCTACTATTGTTGCATCTCTCCTCAACACATACAGACTTCTTTATCATCATTATTCCCTAAATAATAAAGTATAACAATTATTCTATAACATTTCATTGTATTAGGTATTAAAAGTTAATTTAGAGATGATTCAAAGTACATGGAAACATGTAAATTGGTTATATGCAAGTACTACTCTGTTTTATGTAAGGGGCTTGAGCATCCACAGATTTTAGCATCTGGGCAGGAGGGGGCCGATCCTGGAACTAATTACCCTCGAATACCAAGGGATGTCTGTACCGAGGAAACTGAGTTATTGTCCTCTTTATGGCAATTAAGCACAGGTGGTTTCTGCCTCAAAATTTTATAAAGGGCTGCATGGAGGCCCAGTTGAGCTCTTGCTTGTCACATCTCACTGCTTCTCACACAGGTCTTCATAGGAGATTTTTGGCCTGGCTAGATTTGGATGCCAGATTATGGATTATCCTCAGTTACTTGTTAAATTCCTGGGAATTATGGGAAAACCTGCATTATTCATTAAGTCCTTAGACATTGGTTGGAAATTATAAGCAAGCCAAACAACACTTTGTTGAACGTGAGGTGAGTGTAATGCTTCGTCAGATCCAATGCCAGTAATAGAAGCCCAGCTTGTTATAAGGGACCCATTTTGTTGTCTAAAGTGGTAGAAAATCCTATTTTATCTCTGCTAAAAAGTGTAGAGGTTGTTAGAGAATGATGTAAGATAAAGTCAGCCTTTAAAACACAATCACCTGAGAATATTAGGTCGCCGGTTCAGAACAGTGTATGCTGTAGCAGGTATGTGTGAGGCCAGTGAGCAGCATTCTGCTGTTAAAGAGATAGGCCTGTTCCATCTCAAAAGCTCGTCCCCCCGTTGCCCTGCTAAGCCAGGAAAGAGGATTTCAAGGATATATAGCTAGGTTCTTTCATTTGAATTTAAAAGGTTTAATATTCCATTTATGCCCCATTTCTCTTTAATTTCCCTAACTTGCCACATACCCCTTCCTGTTTTGACATTCTAAGTAATTTATATTCAAGCCAGTTTGTGGAATATGAATAGCACATTTCAAAATGCCTTTGATTAAGAAGGTGTTTAATTCAGCCAACGCTTATTTATTCATCACCTGGGTGCCAAGCCCTGTGTAAGGCACCTGGCCTACAAAGAGTTCCTCCCTTTTCACTTGTCAAAAGATTCACTTTATCGAGGGCATTTCGATAGGCTGAAGTCAGCATTTGAGAGAAACAGGCAAAGATGAGATTTTCAAGTCTTTTGAGGGAAGTTGTTTGTCAACAGCCATTATGTAGAAGTACTGTCTAGATGCAGACTCTTCCCTCCAGAACCTCATTCAACTGCTGTTTAGAGCACCTTTAACTTTTCAAAGTAAAATACTTTTCTTGTGCATGTTTTAATTATATTCTTTACAACATTATAAATAATAGTTAAAAATATATAATCTCTAAAGCCAAGCTGCTTAGCCCTGAACCCCAGCCCTCGCTATATGCCTTGAGCAAGTTCCTTAACCTCTATGAATTGGTTTCCTTGTCTGTAACATGGGATTGAGTGGTTATTATATGTGTAGCTCTTAGGACAGTGCCTGGTATACAGCAGCTAACGTTTAAACAATTACTGTTAGAATTATTCCCATAAGGTGGGGAAGGCAGGGGTTATTTGATAAATGGACATAAAAGTTTTAAGTAACTTTTCAGCTTTCCTAATTCATTTCCATCCCCTTTCTACTAGAGCTGTGGTCCTCAAAGATATGTTTCCTGGGCCTCCTAGTCCTAGCACTTTCCAAAAGGAGCAAATAGGCCTTGTGGGAGAAAATCTCCAGTTCCCTAGGTGTTTGAAATTCATGACTCTTTCCCACCAGGTACACATGAAAATTATAGAATTTATTTCATATATGCCCCAGGCACTGTTTAGAGAGGCTGTAATTTGCGAATCTATATCCGGGACTGTTTTTTTAGTGCCCTGACCAAGAATCAAACCCCTGACTTTTTGGTGTACGGGATGACACTCCACCCAGCGGAGGCACACTGACCAGGGCTATACCTTGGCCTCTTAAGCCAAAGTTTTGGCTCTCAAAAAGCCCGTCCTTCCCACTGCCTGACTGTTGCCTCCAGCTCTGCTACACTGTCTAAGATGTGTTTACCTTTTGGAAGGAGGCTGCAGCTGGCAGGCCTTTAGAGCCAATACTTGATCACTTTTTAGGCTTTTGTGTTCCCTGGCTAATCTCTAGGCAAATAAAGTCAAAGAGGTGCTTATTTAGTAGCTTTGATTTTGTAGGATATAAGAGTCAAACATTTGGTTGAAGAGTATTATGGAAACTCTAGATTCTTTATTCTCACTTAATGAGATTCTTCCCTAGGCTCCTTTTTGATGCCAATGATACTTATTACCATTGTCACATCAGTGCCAAAATACCAACCATGAAAGTGTATTTGACATTTTGGTGGACAAACCCAGCACTGGGGTTTCAGTTGACAGCTGAGCACCAAATTATGCTGCCACTGGTACTGTTCAAGGCCCTGGTTTCCAGTTTATGGGAACTGACAGAATGTGGCATTCTTTTATTAGGAACTGGCATCTGCACCCCTGCAAATAGCCCCACCGTGCTGGATCTCCTTCATGGGCTTGTGCCAAAGTTACCGATTCAGATAAATATGTTAAGGGCTGATTTTTTTCTATTAACAGCCTTACTTTTAAAAGCCACAGTCTAAAAGTAATTATATAAATAATGAGCTCTTTCCTCTAGCAGTGCATTACCAGATAATATATGTTACTGAAACAATAAACTATAAATAAACCATCTGACCCTGCTGTATTAACATGAGGTTAGCAAATATTGTCATAACCCATCATTCAGTAACCTTTAAGTGTAACCGAAATAACTTAATAGTGGTACAGGAACTGAAAAAAAATAAAATTCACTAGGTATTATTGCTTCTGTAATGGGCTAGCATTCAGCCCAACAGTTATGTCAAGTTGGAAATGCTGCTTCCTCAGAAGCCTTGTTGGATATAGAAAGCTTTCCATGGAAGTAAGATCTGAGTCCCAAAATCAGTGTCTTCACAAAGAAGACATTGACTAGCAGACAGGTCAAAATGAACATTAATAATTTCAGGGTGGGGGGTAGGAAGAAGGTGGTTATAATAAATGTTTCTTAGCTCCCTAATTAGGTAATGAGGTGTTGGCCCTGAGGTGTTGCACATGTAATTAAGTATCTGGCTTTGGAAAACTACCTCCTAAACCCAAGAAATGTAAGCAACAAAGTCTAAAATTATACATGGAATGCCTGCAGGATAAGGAAAATTATAATGGGGTTCTTTGATGATCAGGAATGGTTTCTCTCCCAGCCAACTCTCCTATACAGTAAATTGTACAAAGACAGGATGCCATGTAGGGCAGCTTGTTAATGTAAGTTATCCTGTGGTGTTCTGTTGCTTTCTTCTTCACAGCATTTCTGACCCCATTTACTTTCTCCATTTTCATGTCCTTTTGGCCTGTTGAATGGTGCATGAAGCTAGGGCTGTGGGTTTGATTCCCAAATGGACCGATTCACTTCAGTGTTCTGTGGCCAAAGACGGCATCTCACATGCCTACCCTGGCCTGCCACCCCACAAGGAGGAGTGAACAGTGTTTAGGCTCACTATAAACCCTCAGTACAAGCTTGCTGTGTATCCTCACTACACAACCTGAAGACATTTCGGATGCCTGTCTTTCCTGACTGAAGACCAAGTTTATAAACCTCTTTTGATCAAACTTAGAGATTGTTACATGTAAGACATACAATAACCCTTTAAGTGGTATAACTTTTATTCACATTTTGACAGTAGGGAAACTAAAGCACAAGAAGTTAAGGACACATAACCAACAAATAGCTTGTGAATTTGGTCTGACTCAAAAGTCCACAGTAGGAATTCCCATAATACAGTGCCTCACAGAAAGAGGCCTGTTCCTGGCCCTGTACTAATGAAATAATAAGCTTTACATTTTGTGTGCATTTGAAAGAGAAGAACTCTCAAAATGTTCTAAATGCATTAACTATGTGAGTAATAAACAAAAAAAAATTACTCTTTGGGAGAGGAACACTCTTAACCACAGGAGGAAGGTGATATACAAATCTAGAATCAGTACGGAAACACGTTATAGGAACATAAGAAGAAGATTGACAAACATGACCGAAAGGAAAACAGGGGCAAAGGCACAGAAGTTAAAATTCTTTAGAAAAAAAGTAGAGAAAGGAGAGAATGAAGATGAAGACACACATACCATACAACACAACAGTTCCACCTGGTACCTTAAGGAGGTTCACATGCACTGTGCACATAATACAAGGATGTTCATAGCATTGTTTATACTAGCCAAAGACTGGAAAGCGCCAAAATGCGCATTCACAGTGGACGGGATAAACTGGCATACTCAGAGCACTATATAATCATGAAATGGAAAAAAAATGAAATAGCTTCACATGACAATGTGAAATGTTAGAACGTTGAGCAAAAGAAGCAAGAAACAAAGGAACACGTACGGCATGATTTTGTTCATATCAAGAGTTAACAAAACAATACTGAACTAGTATTGAGGGATACATACATGGGTAGTAAGAAGCAAAGCAAAGATGAGTATTTCAGTAAATCAAGACTACTTCTCTGAAGGATAGTGCTTGGGAAGTAACACATGGAGGACTAAGTTATGGCAAAGTTCTGTCTTAGTTTGTGATGACATGAGCGCTTACTGTATAATACCTTGCATTTATGTTTTATGCACTTTTCTGTGTATGTCTCATGATTCACAGTGTTTTAAAGGTTTTTTAAAAGGAACGAAGATTAGATAGTTCTCTGGAGAAGGTGAGAGGAAGGGGTGAGGGAGTCCTAGGTAGACTGGATCATGTAACTTATTCAAAGGGAGTAAGTTTATTAGGGGAGCCTGTGGGATATCCCTGATATTTTCTAAGAAAAAAGAACTCTCTGTTCCTTAAAGCAGAAGGATAGACTAAATTGCCTTACATATACTGTCAGGATTCCGTATATTCACTCAGTTTGAAAGAGCAGAACCGAGCGTTTAACCATGTGATGGCTCAGACACGGAGGTGGGGCTGAGCCAGAAGTGTGCAGGGTAGCAGGGAGGACTGATGGAGGGTCCTGCAACATTTAGCCTCCTGAAAGCTCCACTATGTACAGTTCTTCCTTTCTGCTTCTTCCCCACTCTTGCATTTTATTCCTCTTCCCAAGGTCAGTCCTTAAATTCTTATTTTAAAGAAATATGAAGAAGCAGGCCTGGGGAAGTTAACCAATTTGACCAGGGTCACAAAACTAGATAAGGGCAGAATCCAATCTGGTATCCCACATTCTTTGTGTCCCACTTCTGCTGGTCTATTACCCATTTCCCTAAATACTGTACTATCCTGTCTTTGTTCAAGGTGTTTCCTCTGGCATAGTTCTTACCCCTAATGCCTTCCTTTAAAGTCCTTGCTGCTTTTTTATTTTTTTAAGATCTTATTTATTGTATTTTATTTTTAGACAGAGTGGGAGGGAGGGAGGAAGAGAGGGAGAGAAACATGAACGTGTGGTTGCCTCTCATGCGCCCCCTGCTGGGGATCGGGCCTGCACCCCAGGCGTGTGCCCTGGCTGGGGAATCAAACTGGCGACCCTTTGGTTCACAGGCCGATACTCAATCCACTGAGCTACACCAGCCAGGGCTAAAGTCCTTGCTTTTTAAGGGCCAGTTCAAACTCCCCTCCCTTTGTATAGGAAATATTCACAGATTTTTCCTAATTAAGTCTTCATTCCACTAAATCCCATGGGGCCTTGTTTAAACACTACAGTATGAAGAGGGGATCCCCCCAAAATGGAATTTATTTATAAAAAATTATGTGTTTATTCTTACATGTTTAAACTTCAGTTACTTTCAAAGTACTCTCCATTTGATGCAATACACCCATTAAGACATTTTTCACTGCTCAAAACAGCTTTTGAACTTGTCGATTTTGATGCCTTTTAGTGCTGCCGTTTTTTGTTTCGCCTCTCACGTCATCAAAACATTTCCCTTTGAGGACTTTTTTCATCTGGGGGAAACGGAAACTCACTTGAGGTGAGATCGGGTGACTAGGGGAGATGTGGCGCGGGAGTCCTGCCGTTTTTGGTCAAGAACTACTGCACACTCAGTGCAGCGAGGGCAGGTGCACTTGTAAGTCACCCTTCGTGAAAGGGCAAATGCGTTGGATGAGGCTTCAGAATAGTTCACTGAAACTGAACGCAGCCTCTCCCAACAACGCCATCTGGCTCACTGGTACAGGTGGGTTCCTAGAACACTCACCTAGCAGGGGAAACCTGTACTGCAAGGGGCCTGCCCTCCGAAAGATAATTCCAGGGTGTTTTTTTTTTGAGTGCCCCTTGTAGTGCTTACCGCATTTGTCTTAGAATTATTTCTATATTCCCTCCAGATTGTACCCTCTTAGATGTCAGACTGGCCTTTTGCACTTTTGCATACCCAGTGGTGTGCTGGAGCTGTCTCTCACTCATGGGAGCCCATTACTAAATATTCATGAATTTTGTGAGCTGGCTGTTAAAATGTTAGCCTGTAATCAGTTGTGGTGAGAGTATCTATACCATGGAACAGACAAAAACTACAAATTAGTGGTCCTTTTTTCCTTCAAAGAGCTAGCTTCTCAGCACGTTACCGCATATATCCCATCGCCACCACCCGCCCCCGTGCTTACCAGGTACCTGGCACAGCAGTTGCAAGAAGCACAAAGGAGAAAGGGAACCAGTGAAAGTACAGCGCAGAAAGTAGAATTCAGAAAGTGTCAGCTCAGGAACCCAGGGAAGAGAATTTTTTTTGAAAAGTGGGTGATTCGCTGTTGCAAACAAGTTGATGAAGATGAGAGTTTGAATAAGGCCAAATTGCTGAGTCGTTAGCTCATCATTGTCCTTAAGGGCTATTTCACTAGCATGGTGGAGGTGAAATATGGCTGGGAATGAAGAAATACAGGTGGTTAGGAAATAAGATTCCTCTCAAGAAAAGAGAAAAGGAGTCTTTCTCTTGTTGAGCCGCTATTTTCCGACCACCTACTATTTATCAGGATTGCACTGAACAAAGATAACATACTGGCCTGTCCTCAAGCTTCTCCGAGGACAGAACACGGTCTCGGGGCTCTGATGAAGACATGGTGTGGGGGCTGTGGGAACACATCAAACAGCCTGGGCATCCCGGGATCATTTCATGTAGAAGCTGACTCAGCTGAGCCCTAGAAGAAATTGTCCAGATGGGTAAGTAAAGGAAGTAAAGGAAGGGCAAAAGCATGAACATCAGTGTGAGGGTGTGAGAAAGAGCAGCCTGTCCAAGGAACTCTTAACTCCAGTTTCCCCCCCCAACGGCTGGAGCAGAGAGAACCCGTCAACAACAACAGGAGCTGAAGCTGCAGAGGCAAGCTGGTTTCAGGGCATAAAGGTCTCGGCAGTGCCACCATGCTGAGTTTGAACTTTATCTCAAAGGCACTGGACAACCACTGAACAAACGACTGGGCAGAGGACAGGCACAGTTAGATTTTTATTTTGGAAAGATGATTCGGGTAGCAGCGTGGAGGGAAGATTGGGAAGAAACTGGACTTCAGGCAGTTGGCCCAGTTAGAAGGCAGTTGTAATCCAGGTTGTAAGGAGGATGGGCCTGAAATAAAGCTGCGGCGGTGCAGCTGAGGTGGTGTTGCCAGTTTAAGGCATACTCCGTTGACAAGGTAGTGGGTTTTTAGGTGGGTAAACGTGAGAGGAATCAAGTGAATCCTGGCACTGGTAACTAGGTAGATGGTAATACCATTTGGGGGGAAAGGGTTACAGAAATTATAGGATATGGGTGGACATTCTTTTCCTGGTGGACACCTAATGGATAGCCAGAGGAGATGCCCCATCAGTAGTTGATATATAGGATTGGAACTCTGGGCTGGGAAGAATTTTAGGAGTTTCTGGTGTGAAAGGAAGAAAAAAAATTAAAGTGGAGTTTAGAGGAGATTGGCCAGGAAAAATGTGTAGCACAGCAGTTCTCCCCACCAGTTTTTGATTCAGCAGGTCTGAGGTGGGGCTTAAAAATTTGCATTTCAACCCTGGCTGGTGTGGCTCAGTGGATTGAATGCTGGCTTGCAAACCAGAGGGTCGCTGGTTCAATTCCCAGTCAGGGCACATACCTGGGTTCTGGGTCAAGTCTCCAGTAGGGGGCGCGTGAGAGGCAACCACACATTGATGTTTCTCTCCCGTCTCTCTCAAAAAATAATAAATAAATAAATAAATAAAATTTTAATTGCATTTCTAACAAGTTCCCAGGCCAGGCTGATGCTGCGGTCTGGGAATCATACTTTGAGAGCCACTACTATGGAGAAAAGCCAGCATTTTGGGGTGATTAGAGAAAGAAGAGTTTACAGAAGTGACTGAGAAGGAACCATTTTAGAAAGGGACAGTCCAGGACAGAGATTGAGGCAGTAAAATTGAATGAAGTTAGGCAAGATGAAGAATAAACATTGTCGCATTTGACAATTGAGCAGGATCTCCGAGGAAAGTCAAACTTTCTACAGAGTGTAAGATCATCTTACGATTAGACACAGTATGATGTCTCACCTAGGTTCCCTAATCTTGACTCTGCCATTTACTAATTCTGTGACCTGGTGCAATGAGAAAAGTAGTAACAGCCATTTCCTCATTGTCGTTGGAGGATTCAGTAAGTTAGTATGTGTAAAGTGCCAGGCATGTAATAAGTTTTAACTTTTATAATTGTCTTCGGGTGCCAGAATTCCTACCATGAGCAAGTATGGGGAAGAGTCAGACATGCATGGTCTTAATGGAATGGTGCAAACACCACAGAGAGCTTGTAAATTTACAGCATAGCTCAGCGATTTGGGAGCAAAAGCAAAGATATCTGACTTAGGGATTACCCAAGATGCAAAGTCAGCAAGGAAAGACCTGGGGAAGAATGAGGGATCCATGAGCACCCTGGAAACTAGGCCAAGGGGTCCAGTTGCCATACAGAAAAAGAAAGCTTCTGGGAAGGGTGAACAGGGGAGGAAGAAGTAGGTTGTGTTTAGAGTAGAATGAGAATTTGAGACGACGCGGACTGTTCTGATGCCCTGTCCAAAGTTGTGGTCACTGAGTAGCAAGTTGGGCATAATTTAGGGACATGGCATAGTTTTTCAAAATGATGGTGGGGCCAGGGTATCAGAAGGATCAAAAACAGGTGGCAGGGGTGAAGTGGCCAGGAACGCTGTGGGGCAGGTCTTAAGCCACTGAGGAGGGTAAGCGTGCTAGAGATCAGTCAATCTAAAGGGCAGAGGGGCAGTACGATAAAATGGTGTGCCCAGGAGGGCTGGAGGAGCCGTGGCCCGGAGAATGCGAGTCTGTTCTTGAGAACCAGGGGAGGAAGAAAAGCTGCCTGTTCTGGAGAGGGCTGGACAACAGTGCAGGCGAGGTTCTCATTTAGGATAAGAAGGTGGGAAGTGTGTGGTGAAAAGATGAAGGTTAGGGAAGTATGTGCACCAGATAACTGATGCTGTACTGGGCAGGGAGCGGGGAGCTCAGGAGACGTCTTCAAAGACCTAGAAACAGGTAAAGCCCATATCTTGTGATGAGATTACTGCCTGACAGGAAGTGACAGTGGGAGGCCAGGTCCTGTCCCTGCACTGCCGTGCCTGGGCTCTCCACCCCAGGACAGTGCCCTGACTGAGGAAGAGCAGTAGCTTCCCAGGTCAGTGCACTCAGCCTATTTCTGTACATTCAGGCTGCTGAGTAATGGCTCGAAAGGCAGTGCCAGCATCTTACAGAGCGCAAGGGGAAAGTGAGAAGTAGGGCTTGGCACCTTATTTTGGGAGCTGTCGTCAAAGGCCCAGCCCTCTGGTCTGTGTGCCTGACACTCAGCTACAGCCCTCACCGGGAGCCTAGATGACCAGTCCCACAGGCTCTGGCTGAGGTGCCCAGAGACAGACCCTGCGAGAAAGAAGAGCTCTGCTGTTTCCCTGGAGACCGTGAATTCTGAGCACTCACTTCCTCAGGGAGAATCGCCAGTCAGTCCAATTGGTCAATGCACTAGGCTAGTGCCTCTACCTAAAAGGCTCTTCGGAGTGAATGCTGTCTCTCTGAAAATTACTGCAAAATGACCATGACATGCAGGGTAGGTGCACTCTGCTCCAGGCCTGAGGTGTTGGTTGTGTAGCTTGAGTTAGGATGTACTTCGAGCGGCTTTCCAAAGGTGGGGATCTACCCACACTCTCCCAGCCAGTCCGCTGCATATCCCCAATGATGCACATGTGTAGCCAGGGGCTGGGGCTGGGGCTCAGTGTAATGTGGAAACAGTTGCATGTAAACACAGGTCAGACCTGTGGCCCCGTGCACACAGGACTCTGGCAACTAGAGCTAACTGGCTCTGAGAGCCTTTGGAACAAGCTTTTGGGTTAGTTGCTGCTAAACAGAGAGGTCTGAAGACTGTCCTGGGGACACTTGTGGATTTGGTAGCAGGTCTGGTTGCCTTAAACCTTTGATAATCCTTAGATCTATTTAAGGCCCCCAAGTCTGGACTCTGCCTGAATCCCCATTAATACCTCAACTTCCTATATACCTCCCCCTTTTCATAAAAATTAAAACCTGTTAATTTCCTGGTATTACCTCTTAGGAATTCAAGTTCTCCCTTCTTACCTTAAATACACTATGAAATAAAGGAGTTGGGATCCAACCAGGTTGAGTGGTTTGCACTGAATTATCATAAGAACACTATAGCCCAGCAGTAATGAGAGCCCAATGGGGTCTCCATGTCGTTCAGTTGGCCCAGCCTCCCCCTGTTTGCTTCGGATTTGTTAGACTGTTAAGAACCCAGTCATTGATGGCTATAGGCCCCGTTTCCATCACTGCCACTTGTCTCTTCATGACAACCTTGGATGTGATTACATCAGGTAGAGATTTTCATTACACTAGGGAACTTCCCTTACATATACCTCTGTGATAACCCCACCCGGGCGGGATTCTGCCCAGCTCAGAGATTACTGTCCTGCTGTCAGGCCTCTGTTGTTTTTCTCTGTCGTCGTTCTGTCAGGAGGATCTCAGACTCACCTGTAGTTAGATTGACTCTCTCATGCACAGAAATGCTCATACCTTTGTTCTGAATTCCATTAGATTTCCATGGTTATAACCAGGACTTACTCACTTGTCCTCTAAAAAGCTTCAAGGATTTCTTAACCATTTGGGGGTTATCTACATTATTTAGAATCTTTGAAATCTAGGGACACACACTTAAGAAAAATTCACAAAATACTTATACACAAAATGTTGCTTATAAGAGGGTGGGAAGAGGATGCAACTTCATAGGCACTATGAAGCTCACTACAGACGTTGGGGGCTCCTTAGATCTGGATTTAGGGATGCTGACTCAAGCTACTGTAGGTCAGTGTGGCTCTAGCACAGTGCTGATAGAACAAGGTTCATGGGTTTGGTCCCTCTGTGGGTGAGTTGACTCTGCACACAGGAGCTCTTATCTAAGGACCACAGAATAACCTCAAAAGTTCAGACCTGGAAAGAAGCTTAACATGTATTCCGTTCGTTCTTCTCTTTTTATAGATTAAAGGGGCAATGAGGGAGACAGAGAAAACTAGTCTTTTACTTGAGGTCACATTGCTAATTAGTTGCAGAGCCTGGACTAGAGCCCAAGTCACACCACATAAATACCAAGTGAATGGTCTTTCAATGGAGTATCAGGAATATTACTTTATATTTTGAGGAAAATGCATTATTATAGTCTCCCCATTTTTAAAAACATGAACCAAGATAGGCAGCCAACATTTACTTAAGTGTCTATCATCCATCTGTTCATTTATTAAGTTATCAAAAAACAGTATCTAGAATTTTGAAACACCAATTCAAAAGAATATATACACTCCTATGTTCATAGCAGCATTATTTACAATAGCCAAGATCTGGAAACAGCATAAGTGTCCATCAGTAGATGAGTAGATAAAAAAGCTGCGGTACATTTACACAATGGAATACTATGCAGCAGTAAAAAAGAAGGAACTCTTATCTTTTGAGACAACATGGATGGACCTGGAGACTATCATGCTAAGTGAAATAAGTCAGTCAGTGAAAGACAAATATCATATGATCTCACTTATATGTAGGATCTAATGAACAAAATAAACTTAACAAGCAAAATAGAATCAGAGGCATAGGAACATGGGACAGATTGACAGCTGTAAGAGGGGAGGGGAGAGGTGGGGTATGGTTGGAAGAAGGTGAAGGGATCAGCCAAAGAACACATATACATGACCAATGGATATGGACAATAGTGTGGGGATTGCCTGAGGGAGTGGTGGACAGGGTGGAGGAGGACCAAGGGGGAAAAAATGGGACAACTGTAATAGCATAAACAATAAAATCTTTTTTAACAACTCAGATCTAATGTCCACTACGTGCCAGGCACTGTGCTCAATACTGTTTACAATAAAGCTCAAACCTTCCTTAACATATTAACACAATAAACACACACCCAGTTTAGTGCTAGCATCCCCTTTTATGAGACTGTATATTTTTCTTACTACACACAGATAACAATTCGATGCTGACCACACTTCAGGATTCCATGGACCATGACTTCAAGGTTTTTTCATGTCATGAATCGAGTTGCAGGGAGACAGTTTTTAGGTGCTATACCATCTAGGCCAGATCAGTTCCATACTGTCTTAGGTGGGCAGTGACTCTGGAACAGAAAAACTCTAAAAGTTTGAGTAATAGGACTAAACTCAACAAGGGGGACATAATCGCATACTAAGTGCAGACAGAACTAGCTCTTTTATGTGCCTGGAGCAGACTGCCCTGTGTACTCCACCATCTTGCTCTTCCACTCCTCTCTCACTCCTTGACATTCTTTCATTTGCATGCAGACCTCTCATCCTGGCTTGACTCTACGTGCACCTGGAGCCTTTTTTGGGCGAGCTGGCAGGCATTACCTTTCGGCCTAGACGATGGTCTATCCCTGCAGTCCTGCCACTGCAGGTCCTATGCACACACAAACTTAACTTTCAATTGTGTGACCTTGTATTAAGCCAGGGTCATATCAATTCTGACCAGCTGTCCTGAGCCCTCCCTAATCTGGAGTCACATTCCCACAGCTGGGCTTTGGGGGTTGGAGTGGGAAAGGGATCATTATGGAGCACTATGCTAAATACCTTACATGGATAATCTAATTAGTCTTTTTTATTTGCTTAGATCATAACTTGTTATTTGTTCCTAATTTAAAACTTTTTTCTTGTTGATAAAAAGAGAAATGTCTTCTCATTTAGGAGCATGTTATAATTTATGTATTCTTTTTCTTTAATTTTAGCTTTATTGAGGTATAATAAGATATAAAATGTAAGATATTTAAAGTTTATATCATGGTGATTTTTTTTTTTAAGATTCTATTTATTTTTAGAGAAAGAAGAAGAAGAAGGGTCGGAGGGAGAGAGGGAGAGAAACGTTTGTGTGTGGTTGGTTGCCTCTCACACACCCCCAAATGGGGACTTGGCCTGCAATCCAGGCATGCACCCTAACCAGGAATTGAACCTGCAACCTTTTGATGGGCAGGCCAACACTCAATCCACTGAGCCACACACCAGCCAGGGCATATCATGATGATTTGATATACATGTACATTGTGTAAGGATTCCCCCATCTAGTTAATTAATACACCTGTCACCTCACATGCTTGTCTTTTTTGTGTTTGTGAGAACATTTAAATTCTAATCTCTTAGCAGATTTCAATTACACAATACAATATTATCAACTAAAATGACCATAATTTACATTAGATCCTCAGATCTTACTCATCATACAGCTGAAACTTTGTAGCTTTTTACCACCTCTTCCTGTTAGCCCCTGGAAACCACTTTTCTACTCTCTGTTCCTATGAGTTTGACTGTTTTTTAGTTTGTTTTAGATTCCACAAATAAGTGATGCCATGCAGTATTTGTCTTCCTCTGTCTGGCTTATTTCACTTAGCTTAATGCTTCCAAGATTCATTCATGTTGTTGCAAAAGGCAGGATTTCCTTCTTTGCCATGGCTGAATAATATTCCATTCTATATTTACCACATCTTTATCCATCCGTTGATGGACACTTAGGTTGTTTCCATATCATAGCTCTTGTGAATAATGCTTCAGTGAACATGGGAGCACTGCTTTCTCTTCAACATCCTGCTTTCATTTCTTTTAGATATATACCCATAAGTGAGATTGCTGGATCATATGGTAGTTGTATTTTTAAGTTTTTGAGGAACCTCATATTGTTTTCCATAGTGGCTACGTAACTTACATTCCCACCAACAGTGTACAAGGTCCCCTTTCCTCTGCATCCTCACCAACACTTATCTCTTGTCTTTTTCATGATAGCCATTCTAACAGTTACAGGTATGAGGCAATACATCATTGTGGTTTTGATTTGCATTTCACTGATGATTAGTAATGTTGAGCATCTTTTCATGTACCTCTTGACCATATGTCTTCTTTAGAAAAATGTTTGTTCAGTTCTTCTGCTCATTTTTAAATTCAGTTGCTGGGTTTTTTTTACTGCTGAGTGGTATGTGTTCTTTATATATTTGGGATATTAACCCTTTATCAGATATTATGATTTGCAGGTATTTTCTCCCATTCCATAGGTTGGTTTTTTATTTTGTTGATGATTTCCTTTGCTCCGAAGAAGCTTTTTAATTTGGTGTAGTCCCATTTATTTATTTTTGCCTTTGCTTTTGGTGTCAAATCCAACTTACCCCCCCTAAAGTTTTCTTCAAGTTTCAGATCTTATGTTCAAGTCTCTAATTCATTTTGAATTAATTTTGTTATGTGATGTAAGAGAGAGGTCTTTTTTGTTTCTTTCTTTCTTATTTATTTATTTATTTTTTATGTGGCAGCCCAGTTTTCCCAGCACCCTTTACTAAAGAGGCTGTTCTTTTTCCGTCATATATTCTTGGTTCTTTTGTTGCAAACTAATTGACCATATATGCATGGGTTTCTTTCTGGGCTCTCTATTCTGTTCCATTGATCAATGTGTCTGTTTTTATGTCCATACCATACTGTTCTGATTATTATAGCTGCGTAATATAGTTTGAAATTAGGAAGTTGATATTTTCAGCTTTATTCTGCTTTTTCAAGATTGCTTTGACTGTCCAATGTCTTTTATGAATTTTAGGATTCTATTTCTGTTAAGAACACCATTGGAATTTTGAAAAGGATTGCATTGAATCTGTCTTGGGTAGTGTGGACATTTTAACAATATTAATTCTTTCAGTCCATGAACATGGTATATCTTTACATTTACTTGTGTCTTCTTTAATTTCTTTTATCAACATCTTATAGTTTTCACTGTACAGATTTTTTTCAATGTCTTATAGTTTTCCAGTATACAGTAAATAAACCTGAGGGTATGTTTATTGATTTGAGAGAGAGTGAGAAACAAGAAACATCGATGTGAGAGAGAAAAATCGATCAGTTGTCTCCCATATGTACCCCTACTGGGGATCAAACCTGCAACCTAAGTATGTGCCCTGACCAGATATCAAACGCCAGTGTTTTGGTGTACAGGACAGTGCTCCAACCAACTGAGCCACCCAGCCAGGGCTAAGTGTACAGTTCTTTCAAAATCCTCACTGATAGTTCATTACTAATGTGTAGAAATTAACTGATTTTTATAATTGATTTTGTATCCTATGACTTTAGTGAATTTACTTATTAGTTCTAACAGTTTTTTGTTGGTGTCATTAGGGTTTTCTGTGTATAATATCAGGTCATCTACAAATAGAGACAATTTTTCTTCTTTCTTTCTCATTTGGATACTTTTTAATTATTTTTCTTGCCTAATTACTCAGGCTAGGATTTCCAACACTACATTAAATAAAAGTGGCGAGAATTGGCATCCTTGTCTTATACCTAACCTTTAAGGAAAAGCTTCTTACCACTGAATATGATATTAGCTTGTGTTTAAGCTATGAGTTTGACTGTTTTTAGCATGTGTTTTAGATTCCACGTATAAGTGATGCCATGCAGTATTTGTCTTCCTCTGTCTGGCTTATTTCACTTAGCTTACTAAACACATACTAAACACATACTAAAACACATACTAAAGGCCATAAAAGTCATATATGGCCTTTAGTATGTTGAGATAAATTCCCTCTGTACCCAGTTTGTTAGGAGTTCACTTTACAACAGCATGTCAAGGAGGTGCTTTATTAACTCCATCTTAAAGATCAGGAAACTGAAGCTTAGAGTGGTTGACTAATTTCTCCAAAATTTGAAAGTAGTGAAGCCAGAACTGAACCCAGCAGCCTGCCCTCCACAAATCCCCTTCTGAGGGCTGAAGCAGTAGGAGGCCAAGAAGGAAGCAACTTCTAATAGGGGCTCCTCCAGCCTGCAGCATGCCCAGAGAGAGCGATTTAGCTATGGATGATATTATATTTTATACTATATTATCCTATGTATGTAGCTTATTATTTTGTGAAATACATTGTGAGCTCCTTGAGGATACAGGTTATGTTCCACAATAGCACTACACACATGCCAAGTAAATAGTTCATTAAGCATTTATCCATTGGGGCTCATATTGCCTGAGGACTGGGACCTTTAGCACAGAATATCAGAACTGCATCTTGCACTGGCTGGTGTGGCTCAGTGGACTGAGTGCCAGCCTGTGAGCCAAGGAGTTGCTGGTTCAGTTCCCGATCAGGGCACATGCGTGGGTTGCAGGCCAGGTCCCCGGTTGGGAGTGTATGAGAGGCAACTGTTTCTCCCTCGCACAGCAATGTTTCTCTCCCTCTCTGTCTCCTTCCCTTCCCCTCTCTAAAAATAAAATAAATAGAATCTTTTATAAAAAAAAAACAAAACTGCATCTTAAAAATCTTCTAGGCGTCAGAGTCTGATTTTACAGTAAAGAAAACTGAGACCCAAAAAGTGGAGTCAGAGCCATGGGGACTCAACACTTTCTTTAGAGTGAAGCCATCCTAAATTATTTTCTCCTTCTCCCTCTCCCCACCAGCCCTGTGACCAGTACTAGGACAATGTGTTTATCTAGTATGTGTTAAGACCTTGGGATCCAGTGACCATAAAACAGTTAAAATCTGATGTCATTCCAGTTCAAACATATTTATACCCAGTACTGAAAGAGCCTTAGAAATCAGGTTGTAGGTGAAGTAACAGGCCCTGAGATGGCAAGTGTCCCATTCTTGTCAGCTGGCCAGTGGGGTTACCCTATTTAAATGGGGTTGCCCTGTCCAGAGGGAGCAAAGACATGCAGGAGAAATGAGGTTGGCCTTTCCCTAGTTGGAGTATATATGTTAGGGTGGGAGTGAGGGGTGGGGGGTGCTTTTTTCCCAGGGCCAGCCTGTTTCTCAAGCCAGCTTGATTGGGGAACATTATTCACACGTCAGCAGAGCCATCAGTGCCTCACCCCTATGTTCACTCTCTCTCTTCTGTTCTCTGGTAGGAGCCACAGCCAAGACCTGTGCCTGAGCTGGAACCTGATTCCATCATTCCTTCTATCCTCCTCCACCAGATTTCCTCTTCCCAAAGCCAAATCTAGCCCCGAGCCAGTTAGGAATGTCATACATGCACAAATTATAACGTGGCAGCCCTGTTTCTCCTCCTTGGGTAAAAAGCCCAGAGCTGAGCACCACTAAGTGTCTCCATTCTATCTTGCTTGTTAGAAGCCAAGAGCCTATGGAAAGTGAAGCCCAATTGCTTCTTTTAAGCAGTGTTGGCACCAGAGTATCAAGTGAGTTAGAGCATTAAAGAAGGCTGTTTTGTCCTCACTAGATGTTAACAGTGACCTTCCTCAGTGGTTCAAGCCCTGTCCCTCCCATGCACTCACAAGCACAGTATGGATCAAGAAGCAAAACATATAAAAGGGCCCTTCTGAAGACTAAAAGGGATTGTTCCTGACAAGCCTGCAGAAACAGCAAACAGCTTGAGGGGGCCTGAGCTCTCCATGGGGAATCTGTCATGCTAGCAGAGGGCCAGCTCTCCCAAGGACAGGAAGTTTGGAAGGTGAACTGCAGGGAAACTCATTTAGTGGGGACGGAGGAACCACCCTCTTCCTATTTCCCTCTAGCTACACTTTCACAGCAGAGGCAGGCAGCTGGCTCATCCCCACCCACCCAGCCCTGCAAGCAAGAGAAATTTTCATCTCTCCCGTATGGCTAAATCCCAGCCTGAGATGAATCAATCTATCTGCTTATGTCCTGCACCCAAACAACCACATATTACCAAAGGGAGCCTCACCATCAAGCAGATTGCTTCCACTGTAATTCAGGATCACCAACCCCACATGGGACCAAAGGGTGGTTGAAGAGTTTACATTTCTTTGGTCAGCTCACAATCCTACCAACCCACACCTGTTTCCAACCTGCTTCACTCTGCTCTCCTGAGACCTCTGTTGCTCCCAGGTACCCC